>CM021109.1:390877259-391083805 GCA_007115665.2 Sequoiadendron giganteum | reverse complement strand
AAGTGTGAATTTGGTTTCTTAATAGTGTTAATATTGGTTTGGCCAACCTAGCATGTTAGCACTATTTGTGGATGTGCTTCATGGTTTTTGGAAGTCTTCTGTAGCATGTTAGTATAGATTTGGGTCCTAATTAAACCTTGGTGTGGTCCTCCTTCACTTCTTTCCACTGTGGAAGTGTTTGGTGCTGACCTATTTGGTGGTTGCATGTTTTAGGTGCATATGTTTCTTTGAGGCTGACCTAGAGAAGGTTTTTCATGGTTGTGGAGGATACATATGCAAGGTCAATTGTTGGAGAATTGTGTGATATGAAGTATGTTGTGAAATGATGTGGATGTGATTGTGTGTTGAGATTTGAGTGCGAGCATGAACACCTAAGACTACCGAAAGAAATGAGTAGAAGGTGTCTACATTTTAGTGTGCCTAAAGTTGTTGGAGGCAGTGAGCCAAAGGTTGCATATGGTTGTGGTGATTTCTCTTGTTGCTCTAAGGTAGTGAACCTCCTTGTAGCAGTTTCTTTGTAATCTCTTGCTATCCAAAAGAAGTGATCTTCCTAGGTAGTGAGCCTTTCTTTTCCATTGGACAGTGAGTCCTTCGGGTAGTGAGCCTCTTGTAATCGGTTTTGATATTCATACAGTGAGCTAATCCTCACCGTGGTTTTTCCCTTATTAGGTTTTCCATGTAAAATCTGGTCTTCTAGTGTGTATGGTTGTTGATGTGTTGGTATTTCATTTGTTTACATTCATGTTGATGCTTAATAAGGGTTTGAAGATCAATAAGGATTTGAAGGTTTTAATGCACAACTTATTCACATCCCCCTTTCAGTTGTCCTATGTGTCTAACATGAAGTTGTCTTATTGCAATGTGATTATTGTTGGTAGTGTACTACATTTGCACACTTGTAGTCTTTAAATCTCTACCATCCACATGCATTATGTGTCCCTTCTCATTTACTTGTCTTAGCACATGCTTAGTTTCTACCAAAAAAATTGAAGGTCTCATACTTTCGAATCAAACATTCATGTGTGATATCTATTTAGCAATGCAAGTATAATTGAAGATTTTAGCCCAAACAAGCAATCATTATAAACAAAGCTTCACTATAATTAAGTACACTTACATTGTATAAGCAATTGCACTACACTACCAACATGTACATCATATAACTAAGTACGCCCAAAACAACATTTGAGGAAACCAATAAACATATCCACTTAGCAACATATACATCATATAGGAATGTGCATAACACTGGCAACAACATTTACATGATATAGGACAAAAAGCTATAGTATTGTTTAAGGTTGTAGCATTGAAGAGACTTGTTTTTGTAGAAGTATTTTGGTGCTAAACTATGTTTCTTTATACTTTTTAAATTGAATTGACAGTATATGCAACATGATTTAACACTAAAATTTATTTTGGTGAAATGAAGCCTCCCCAATGCATTACTCAACTGCAAAGTGTAGAGTTGAACATGTATCGATTCCTAACCATACGAAGAATCCAAAACAAATGCAAAGGAAAGGAATGACAATGAGTGAGATATGTGAGAATTTGGAGCATTGAATGAACTTTGTCCTCCAAACAATGTGCCAATCAAGCGAAGTAAATGGGAAGGGACATGTAAGGCATGTTGTCTAACAAAGTTAACAAAGGGAGTGACGTGTGATTAATTATCCAAACTGGACATTTGATGTGGCGAGGTGTCTGGTTTCCATGTGTCCATCTGACCCACTGCCAGCTCCCCTTCACGCAACCTCCATAGGTGGACCCAATCAATGATTGATTAGACCCCAAAATAGGCCCATCAAGAACAACGTGGACCAATTGGAGCGTGACATGTGGAAAATTAGCGAAATGGAAAAAAAAATATTATCAGGTCCAAGACGGATTGGGTGACGTGGTGAGCAATTTTTTTGTTTATAATGGGATATTGCAATCCCCAACAACAAAAGTAAACAACCAGCAATTGAACATACTTGTACCAAATAGCATAAATAAAATGTAAACTTATATTTATAACAGGATATTGCAGTCCCCATCAAAAGTAGCCAACAAAGGATGGATTTGTATGTTTCCTCCTTCCCAACCTGAAACATTATCTTGCAATCTTGAACGTACACAACAAAATTAGCCAATAATTGATGGAGTTGTGGGGTTGGTCCCTCCCAACCTCAATCAAACATGCCAAGAAAAGCATCTGGAGACGTGTTCTTGTCTCATGTCGTTGCATTTTGAGTTGTCATTACATGATTTGGATTTGTATTTGTAAATTGACTACAACTTACATGTGACGGGGTGAGTGTTGAACAATTAATTCCAAAAAAAAAATTGAATGCAACTTACTTGTGATGGGCTGAGACTCGAATTGACATTACTAGCAGTAAACTGAGGGATGTATAGGTTCAATAATTTCTAAAACAAAGCATGATTCTTTGGTAATGGGTTTGCAGGACTGCTTAACAATCTTTCTCACTATAATTCCCTATGGGCCACCTCGATCTTTCCTTTCTATCATGTTCCTTTTGAATCCTCTCTTGCTCCCTCTTTTGCTCTCTTTCCTTTTTTTTATAATTGCTTGAGTTGCTCTCTTTCCTTCGGGAATTTATTGATTGTCGAAACAGATTGGGATTCGATTGTTTCAGTCACTTGGGAGTCAATGTTTTGCTCCTCTTCCTCGCCAATACCTTGAGTTTCCTTGTTGAAATTTGCATAGTAATGTACCATTTTGGGTATGGAAAATGTGGCAACTAGTAGAGATGGGAATGAAAAAGTTTCTTACTCTTCTTCGCAATGTAAGTCCATACCCAAATTCATAGCTCCCTTTGCCAACCAAGATGGTTGGTTAAGGGCCGAGGGAAGACTTAGACTGTCATTAAGTTCCTCAAGCCGGTTGTCTGCCATGTTATTAGATTGTTGATTTGCAATTGAATGAGTAGCACTATTGTGTCTTGTATCTTCTACACCTTGCTACACTTGACATTTGGTTGAACATTGCAATGTGTGTGTGTGACTTCATTCGTCGATCATTCTCGTTCTCATGTTGTTCTAGGCCTGCTTGCAAGAGCACTAATATCCACAACTGCTTCAGCAGGTTGAGAACTGTTGTTCGCTTGTACATTAGGTTCTTTAGGGGGGGATGTAATCCCTCTTTTGTGTGCAGACAACCTTGTCATGGCTCTCTTTTTCATTGGCCTGGTCCTTATTTCAGCTTTATATTGCACCTATAGACATTACAAAACATGTTTCAAACAATGATAACAACCATCAATAATCAGTGTTAAAGTCAGAGTGATGCATGAACATATTATTTTTCTTTAGTGTATGTGTTGACCATTTATAATGCAAAAGTTGTTAACAGTTTGATTTTTATTTGGTCTTTTTACTTTGTTTATATTGCAAAAGTTGATAATAGTCTGAATTGAACTTAAAGCACTTGGTCTTATGCACTTTGAGCAGATTGGGTGTAACAATCACATTATATACAACAAAAATGCATTGACATTCATAAAAAGTATAAGTTGAAAGCCTAGATATTGAGTTACAAGTGAGTTTGACAAACATTTTTTTTGCATACAACAAATTGGCATTCCTCAGCATAACAAATATAAATGAAAACCCAATAGGTTGAGCACTTACAGTAGATGGGTGACACAATCACTTGATCTTATGCACTTAGAGTAGATCAGGTGTAACAATCATATTGTATACAACAAAAATGCATTGACAATCATAAACAATATAAGTTGAAAGCCCAGATATTGAGTTACAAGTGAGTTTGACAAAAATTTACATTGCATACAACAGATTGGCATTCTTAGGCATAAAGAACATAAATGAAAACCCAATAGTTTGAGCACTTATAGCAGAGAAGGTGACACAATCACTTGATCTTAATCACTTAGAGTGAATTGGGTGTAACAATCACATTGTATACAACAGAAATGCATTGACATTCATAAACAGTATAAGTTGAAATCTCAAATACTGAGTTACAAGTGAGTGTGACAAACATTTACATTGTATACAACAAAGTGGCATTCCCAAGCATAAAAAATATAGATGAAAACCGAATAGGTTGAGCACTTACATTAGAGTGAGTGGCACAATAACATCCTATAGAACAAATAGGCATTGGTGGGCATTGAGAATTGAACTAAAAGCACTTGATTTTATGAACTTAGAGCAGATTGGGTGAAATAATTTATGAACTTAGAGAAGATTGGGTGAAACAATCATATTGTATACAATAGACATGCATTGACATTCATAAACAGTATAAATTGAAACCCTAAATATTGAGTTACAGGTTAGTGTGACAAACATTTACATCACGTACGACATATTGGCATTCCCACGCATAAAGAATATAAATGAAAACCCAAGAATTGAAATGAAAGCACTTGATCTTATGCACTTCGAGCAAATTGGGTGTAACTATCACATTGTATACAACATAAATGCATTGACATTGATAAATAGTCTTAGTTGAAACCCCGGATATTGAGTTGCAGGTCACTATGATGAACATTTATATTTCATACAACATATTGGTATTCTTGGGCATAAATAATATAACTGAAAAATCCAATGTAAACAATATCAGGTTGAAACCCCAGATATTGAGTTATAGGTTTGTGAAAAACATTTGCATAGCATACAACAAATTGGCATTCATAGGCATAAAGAATGAATAACAGTAGAATACCTGAAACTTTATAGTGTGATGGTACTATTGCTCTATTTTTTTTGCCACTGCCTCAAGAAAATATAGATATGAATATCAAAGTGGGACATGCTAAATGAAAATTGGCAAAGATTGAGTTATGTGTTTTTTAATTTGTAAATCTTTTTATATGTTCAATGCTAGTTTGGTATGGAGTCTTTAATTTTTTCTTGCTTTTTCGAATTTGAAAATTTCTTTCGATGCCTTAATTTGCAGAGTTTGTATGTATTTTGAATCCTTGTTTGCTTCCCAAGTGATTTGAATTTGACTGATGGGACACGTGTGATTGATTTTCCTTGAGTATTGTGTTGCTAGGAAAGTGGGATGGGGGAGTGGGTTTGATTAGATTTGGTGATGGGACAGTCTTGGTTCTTAGATGTTCACGTGGCATCAATTCCTTCAAAACACTGATGGTGATGTAATGTAGTGGATGATATGTAAAGAGTGTGGGTTGAATCATTTTTATATTTTGGCTGCATGTTTTCATGCTATGGGTCATAAAAAAGCAACTTGGATTGTATGTTGGTGGTGCCAAATGGGTTTTAAATATTCTTGACATGTAAGACTTTGAATAATTATTTGTTTTTGGGACAAATATAATCCATTTATAAAACAATTTTTATTGGACAAACTTTGTTTACCATATTAAAATGCTCCACTGTGGAACCCGAGAACTACTTTTCTCCCACTATTGAACCGTGTTCCACTATCCGGCCCTCTCCCCTATTAGTGTTGTTTAACCTCATGTCCCCATGCAGCTGCTTAACTCTATTTTCTACTTAAATTTAAGCAACAGGGGTGTTCCCATGCATAAATTTTATTTTTGGGAAAGAATAATTTGGAATCTTTTCCTATTTTAATAGAGCAGCTACTGTTTAGGAATTGAAAATAAGTTGTGAAAAAAAAAGGGGGCTGGAAATAAGCAGCTAATGCATATTTCTAAAAATCCACGTGGCTCAACAAATTTCTTTCCCTCTTTTTTAATATTTGATTTTGTTTTTGTTTTTCTAATTTTTTATTTTACATCTAATTATTAATACTATCAATACAAATTTAAGCTGGCTGCTTAAAAATAAGCAGAAAAACTAAGCATTCATGGGGCCATCAGCTCCACAAATAACTCCTAAATAAGTTGAGCAATGACTGCTAGCCAAAATAAACAATACAAATTTAAGCTGGCTGCTTAAAAATAAGCAGAAAAACTAAACATTCATAGGGCCATCAACTCCACAAATAACTCCTAAATAAGTTGACCAATGATTGCTAGCCAAAATAAGCTAAGCAGCCGCATGGGGACATGAGGTAATTGGCCATAAAAGTTGGAAGGACACTAAGAGAGTAAGAGCACTGAAATATTATGTTAGTTTAACACCTGGACAATTAGACTTCCTCTTCAACTCTTCTAACCATTCTTGTTAACAACCTGAGAGAAGTCATTCTAACTAGTGATTCCTTCAATGTTTTCATAGCTAGTTGGCTGTAGAGGCTTACGTTGCTCCAGCATATCGGTCTTAGCGAGTTGGAACAGATTTGGGAAGCGTGAGTATTTTGAAGCTTATATGGTGTCGGGACATTGCAATTTTGTATAAGAAAATCCCCTGACGAACCGTTTAACGGCACCAAACACTTGTAACAGCTCATAAGATGGTGGCTTGTGGATGGAACCCCTCGCTCTTATAGAATTATTCCTCAATTTTGGGTTTCTGCAAGTTATATTATTGTCGGCATTCAACTTTATCGTTGTTTTTTCGAACTTTCATTGTGATTGCAATTTTTTTATATTGTTCATTGATCTTATCAGCTCTAGATTGCATATATACTACAGGAACTGTTTTTCCATATTCCTGCAAATTAAACTACAACTACAATCAATTTGCATTAAGAATAGGATCTGTTTTGGTGGAATATGTAGTGATATTTCCACACTAATTATGGTACCTAAACCGCATACCTTCACCATTGTGCCAATCACACTCCCCCTAATGAACTAGAGCAGGGATGAAAGGAAAACTCATGATTATAAAAATCCCTAATTCAATACCTATTATTATAATGGATCGTTCAATGCTCTACCAGGTACAAACACCCATTTTAGGAAGCTTTTAAATTTTTTGATTTCCATATGAGAATTAGTATACAACCATTATGTTAATGGTCGACACCTACTTTATTTTCTAAAATGGTAAATAAAAAGATGAGATGGCAATAACAGAGAACGCAGAAGTGATCCATCCTACCACACATTTGTCAAGTCATCTTTTATATATCTACCATTGCATGTCATATGTTTATGATAGCTGCCTGACTCTTGTTTTCATGTAGTGTGCAACACACTCCATTATCCATCCTTTCCAGAAATGGAAATGCTTGCAGGTAACAAAAGGAAGTCCCCTGCATGCCAGTGGAAGAAATTGGATGCACATAGTTACACTAGACTTTTGTAATACTTTACAGGCCTATTACATCTGTTAATGAGAATTTAATAAGTCTATAGTAGAATGTTGTAATTCCCTACCTTCAAGTGAACGTAACTGCAATTAATTGCCTTGAATATCTAGTGACCAAAGCAATATTTGGCAAGAATGTCTACATGCAGACATTTAAGATAACCAATGAAAATATTTATTTATATGGTACAGACAACAACAAAGTTATTTGTATGTTAGCTTGTGGAAATATGCACTCTTACGGTTATAAGAATGGTTAGTGTTAGGGGTCAGACAGAAATAAATATTCCATAAACTAGGCCTTTCTAATACTTTAGGCATTGGAAATCAGTTATTGTAACAACTAAGAATGTGTGACTTTATTATAGAATGCTGTATTTCCCTTGACTTTATTATAGAATGTGTAACTGAGTGTAACTGCAATTATATACTGTGTTTGTTCTGCCGAAAAGGAATAAAACATGAAAATATTGCCAGCCATTTTGAATTCATGGAAGTTTGTTTATTTGTTTGCAAGTTACTGTTTTAGTGTTTTTGGCTACTCTGATCTTAAGTTATCCTGTTACTGGTTATGATTAGTACTATTTTTAGCGGCCAAAGCAATGTTTTGCAAGGATGTTTGCATGCAGACATTAAAGATGACCAATGAACATCTATATTTGTATGGGGTAGACCAATAACATAAAAAGCATATTCACTAAAATAACAGTAAAGTGTGACATTTTTTATCTTTAGTTTGTAAAATATGCACTCTCAACAGTTAAATGAGGTAAAAGATGAAGATTCCATATGCTAGGCCTTCCTAATATTTCATGCCTTGTACATCAGTTAGTGGAACGACTAAGGATGTGTACTGGGTCCATAATAGTCCCCTTGCCTCAACTGAACATAACTGGAATTAATTGCATAGTACAGGGATGTCTACATGCAGACATTTAAACGACCAATGAAAATTTATATTTAGGTCACAGATAACAACATAATATGCAAATGTATCAAAATAACAATATTATCTTTTGATTTGTTGAAATAGACACTCACTATTGAATCAGATAAAAATAAAGATTCCACAATTTTATCGAGATCCCAAATATATAATGTCATAATTGGTAAATTATAGTTACTGAAAATAAAAATTCCAGGAAACTGTTATTTTGGGCTTGTAAAATGTTTATATGTGGAAATCAAAATGGAAA
This sequence comes from Sequoiadendron giganteum, assembly GCA_007115665.2. Classification (NCBI taxonomy): domain Eukaryota; kingdom Viridiplantae; phylum Streptophyta; class Pinopsida; order Cupressales; family Cupressaceae; genus Sequoiadendron; species Sequoiadendron giganteum. Next base: position 391,075,436 of record CM021109.1, on the reverse strand, counting down.
GTAGTAGGCAAGCAAAAGTATCAACTTTCTGAATCCGAAGGGGACAAGTGTTGGAAATCGGCTTTATAGTTCACAGAAATAAAAAGTTAATGGTATATTTTAATTTGAATATTTGGCAATATGTGACAGCCAATACACGTCAAAAACCTATTCATTCGAGATAAGATTGCCACATGCAACTGTTACTGATGATTGAGACCTATCTCTCTATGCATGCTGCTATTTTTACCATGGATCTTTTTTCATATTTTATGTGTCGCATTTCTCATTACCAATGTTTGCGGGGACTCCATACAATGAAAATTTCACAAGATCGTTCTACCATATGGAATTTGATGTAAGATCAAAACAATTTCATAAACAAAGAAAAAGATACTTGGAGCACATCATCACAGTTTAAAGTTCCAGGGATTCGTTAGCCTCAAGACAGAAGTCAGTATTTGAGTTTCTAAATATGCCGGTCATATCTCTCCAATCGGCAATTGAGATCACTCCACTGTATGGAATTTGATACAATATTAAACAAAGAAAAAGATATTTGGAGTGCCACATCACAACTAGATTTACAGGGATTCTGTAGCCTCTCAAAGCAGAAAGCCAGTATGTTTGCACCTTGTTTGAATTTCTAAATAGGGCAATAATATTTCTGCAACTTTAAGCAGTGCATATTAACCATCACTTTTTTTATTACTTTCTACATAGAAACTTGCATCCATGCACACAAGCATGTGTTAAAAAATTATAGAAATCTTCCAGCATTGTTCAATATTGTTTCTGGATTCAACTGTGGGAATTCTTTGGCTTTGACATTTTGGATCACACTCTGTGATCCATCATCAGGAAGCAGAGAGCTGGAGGAGAAAATGATTACAAAAATTACTTGTACAACAAAAGAAAGGTTTAATATTTGATAATCTGGAGCAACCAAACATTGCATACATTGCTTTACCCAAAGAATCCTATTTGCCGCTGTTTCTTGACACAGTAGGCAATATCTTGGATAGTTTTTATGTACAAGGGCTTGCACTGTGACGTGACCAAATAATCATGAATAATTATGATTGACGGTCATTCATATGAATGGTATTTGCTAAAAGTACTTCACAATTTCTGTATTATGTACAATGTCACTGCCATCGCTTTGATGACGAAGAACAGCCTGAGAGTTGGCTACTGACAGCCTGACGGTGAGATGTTGACTGACGACATATTGATGCTTGAGGGGAATCAACAGACACTGGCCTTTGAGATCCTTTTCTCCAAGAAGTGTCAACTGCAACAGATGAATATGACAAATACTAGCCCACGGGAGTTAATATTGATTGGATAACATCCGGTACATTAGTAAACATGAAATTCTAACAGAAGAGTCAGGAAAGCAATTCAATGAATACTTACTTGCTGATTGCCCATTTAGTCGTTTTGCTGAAGAACGATCTGTTCCTCGTGCAACAGTGGATGACTTTCCTGTACTGGTCTGAGGCTGAGCTAATGTTTTACGTTGGGACTTTCCTGGTGGTCTAGGAATATGTGAAGGCGTCATCAATCTGCATTGCAAATTCATGGTTAATAATCAATAATATTTCTAATTTTATATATTTTATTTCATTTATTGCTTCCAAGGCAAAGGTTCAGAAAGTCTACAACCCACCTTTTGTCATTTTCAGGAATAAGCTTCCCAGGTTCCTTTTTCTCTGGGAAAAGAGTAAGCTCAACAATGCTTGAAATAGAGCCATCTGTTTCAGTTCCCATTGAAAGATTTCCATCAGAAATTTCACTCAATCTCTCGTCAAGGTCTCCATCTTTCAGGCCAAAAAGCTCAACATCTGCAGAAGCATTCTCTGTCAATTCAAGCGAAGAATAAAAGCATCTCACATTTCCTGCATCCTGTTTGAAAGGGATTCTCTGATCCTTATATTGTAATAACTCTGACATATTCATTGATGTCTCGCGTGATCCAACATCAGAATGTTTATCGCTGTATTCTGAAACATTTTCATCATCTGAAACTCTTTTAAGGTTATCAACCAAGGAAATAGTTTCACCATTCATTTTCCCCATTTTTGCACTGCATTGACTGGTTGTCTCATCCTGAGATAGAGTTCCATGAAGTGAAGAATTGGAACTGCTACGAACCCCATCTTGACATTCTTTCGAAACATTGTCCTTCTCCGTGAATGAGTCCTTGCGGAGCTTAGTTTTCAAACAAGTAACTTGAGAAGAAGTAAGCTTCATCTTAGAATCCACAGACCTTTTTGAAGCCATAGCACGTTGTGTTGCAACTGGTGTACTGTACTTACCACATATATCATCAGAATCCCCTGTAGAAGCAGATTCACAATCTTGAGAGGAATGAGTTGATTGCCTCGAGGAATACTTGGATGCTTGACCAGACAATGTTTGACGACCCTACAGTTAGCATTCACTCGATTAGTCAGAAAATGAGAATGTTGAAAGGAATTCAGGGGTAAATTGAAATATTCAAATGTCACTTTTTTAGTGAATAGTCTCTACATTATTTATGCAAAATGTATAGATATATTTCATCCAAAAAAGATCAAATATCCACAATTTGACAATCTTGCCTCACTGCTTCCCCGTCTGCCAATTGTCAGGCTCTGGTTCTTATGACCTTGTCCACCTGTTGCCACTTTATTTGACTGTGCTGTGAAGTTTGTAACCTTCGTTCTTCGTTTTTCATTAGGAACATAAACATCCTGAGCATTAACCATTGATTCTTTCAATGTTTGAAAATGGACAATCTCAGCATCTTTCTTGGTAATGACATCCTTCAACATCGCAACCTGCAATAAGTTAAAGAAAAAAAAATTCAAAACAATGTCCATAGACAACATTCACACAATTAATGTGCATTACTGATAATGAAACATTACATGGAACGAACATGTACTAAATGTTATAATTTTAGTGGAGCGGTCCAATTTATGCTCTCAAGGTCCAAACCTTGTACTCGGCAATATAACCCCAGTTTTATTTTTGTCATTTTAACACCTAGAATGAGAGCCAGCCTATGGCACAATTTTAGAGTTAATACATTCATTACAATAGCAGTAAATGCCAATTGACATGAGATTAAAAAATTGATATTCAAATTTAGGGAGAAAATAACCATCTCTCTTTTATCTTAACAGTTCTTATATGTGAACACAGGACCCGGAAAGACACATTTCATAGTGCTGAGCTGTGCTTGAACTGAAGCTGGTATTACGTTATCTCCCTTTGGCTACGAACTACTTCACCTAGATGTTCATCAAGATCTAATACCTTGCTGAAGCCCTTTTGTGTTTGTAGAAGTTCAACATTAGCACTTCCAATGGAGAAGGATAAGGACTAATAAATTATTAAATACATCTGCATGCTAATTTTGGCCTCTGGTCTATGCTGAATGCCTGCATCTAGGACATAGCTAACAAATAATCATAGAAAGAAACAGTCACCAGAGAACATAAAGAAACCAGCAAAACATCTTCTATAAGCAAAGGAGATTACTAAAATCAACAAAATCCAACATAATATTCTGTCAAGATAAACAATTTTATTCAGCCAGCAAAGCCCAATCTAAAAATGCTCAGTCAACAGAGTATACTCAGCAGTTTGTGCATGGCCAACATACATCCATGCGATGTATTTTTTAGCTTAGTAGACGCTCAATAGACATCCCAGAGAGCAGTCAGATTATTTAAAAGTATCATATGACCTATGTATTATATAACCTACAATATACAAGGGCAAGATGAACACGTCTGAAATTATCAGTATCATTTCATTCAAAAATTAACCATAAAATAAAAATTGTTGAATACCTAGGACCTATTTGGGTTGAAAAGCTAGCAACCCTCCTATGTCACAATGGCCACTGCATTACCATCGAAGTCAAATACGTACAAAACCTTCAACATGTGAAACTAATACCAGTAAATTTTCTGCTTACATTGTTTTCAAATGCTAAAATCTTCTGGTCAAGGGTAGTGTTGGAGATCCATGGTGGCACAGACACAACAATGTCAGATGCTCAAGTCAAAGGAGGTGACATGCCAAAGAACGGATCAATTTGGTCCCCCTTTCAAAGCTCAACCCTCATCTGCTTTAGGCATATTGTGCAGCCAAGACTGATTCAACCTACATCTAAGACTCAACCAACAAAATGAAATTCACAATAAACAATGAAACAAGAACAACATTCCAGCATCCATCAATTGAGGTGCTTCTGATTGAGGACCATAAGTAGACATGGCACACACAAAGTTTCAAGCCTGAGGACTCTCTTTGAGGCAAGGTGTTAAATGGCACAAATTAGAGACTGTGCATTGCTCAATGAACCCAAAGATATTTACAAAAATAGGGAAACCCATATTTATAGATTTCTAAAACAGGGAATAGCAATCTTTAACCATTGATCCAAAAATTGAATCTTACAGATGAAACCAAAGAACATGCTAACTAAATTAGAAATAAGGCTTCCCTTGGGTTACTTGGCCCACACACATTATATGGAGGAGGGGAAGTAATACATTTATTAAAAGGGGGCCTTGTACAAATTAATCAGCCTAACAGGCTATGCGATCCATGTGTTCATCAAATAATATGGGGATTTTATTAGAACCCATGTGTAGTATGCATTGTTGATTGTATATATCTCCATTACCCCAGCTTGCATACGCCATGGTTTTCCCTGCATTTGCTTTATGGACACATTCTATGTTTTCCACAGTTGATAATCTATAAGGAGTGCTTCAAAATAAATCTCACTACAGGTAGACAGAAGTGATTTTATTAGAACCCATGTATAGTGAAATATTCGCTACAGGTAGCCAATCTCTCCCTCTGCTATAGCATGCATTGTATATATCTACGTCACTCCAGCTTGCATATGTAATGGTTTTCCCTGCATTTGCTTTATGGACACATTCTATGTCCACCATTGATAATCTAGGAGTGTTTCAAAATAAATCTCTATCGTTCTCCTGATAAGCATAAAGCTCAGCCAGATATATGTGCCAGTGAAAGGTAGATTCTCCAAAAGAAGATATGCAATCTTTGAACATATTGGTTGGATTGAGTCCATGGTTCTCATTCACCCCATATAAATGTAATAATAATGTGTGTGCTGTGTACTTAATCTGACAGTTTTTGCAGAAGATTCAATCCATACACTCATATTGGATCAGACTAATCAGCCTCAGGAACATAAATAATCAGATCTAACAAAATTCTCAAGGTCTATATAAATCACCTTGCCGACATACCTAGACATAATGTTGCAGCATGCAAAGATATTGAACCAGAGGTTGTAAGGGAGATAATGGCTAAATGAGACAGCATTCAGGAAAAGGAGCAGACCTGAAGCAAAACTAATAGATAGCTGCTTTTTATGCTCCTCCAATGCCATGAGCAAGTTCTAACCTCCAGTTTGTCATTCAAGGGAGGTGTTGATCCAAGCTTGAACTTCATCCCACACAATACTTGAAAGCATCAGTTGAAAAAAATAAAGGGAGACAATACTTCATCCCAGTTTGTCATTCAAGGGAGATGTTGATCCAAGGATTGCAACGGGTGGCTTTTCATACTATTGTGACCCTCCCTTAAAAGCGAACAGGTAAAAATCTTTTTTTTTTAATTATGAATTTTTTCTCTGAATTCTAATTTTCAAGAAATTTCTTATTTTATTATTTTGAACCTTTCAAAAAAATATCTAAGGTTACTTTTATTTTCACAATTCTAATTTTTCATTTTATGATTTTTGCTTTGCATTTTAGACCCCCTTAGGAAAGCATAAGCAGGCAGATGTGATTGTCATGGTTGGTCCAAACATTCAAAGCCCCCAATACAGATAAAGCATAATATGGATCTAATTTTGACTGATTAGGTCACAGATTTTACCACAATCATTATGAATTTTTGCTCTGAGTTCTAATTTTCAAGAAATTTCTTATTTTATTATTTTGAACCTTTCAAAAATTATTTAAGGTTACTTATATTTCACAATTCTGATTTTTCATTTTAATCCTAGAATATGTTTTATATTTTGCATTTTAGACCCCCTTATAGGAAAGCATAAGCAGATGTGATCATCATGGTTTTTCCAAATGTTCAAAGCCCCCAATACAGATAATATGGATCAAATTTTGACTGATTAGGTCACAGATTTTACCACAATCATTATGAAGCAGCATACTAATGGAGGAAGAAGGGTTGTGCTATTATGCCCAATAGATGGATTGATAGGAAAAACAGGACACTCCTAGATTTCCTAGTTTCTTCTTCAAGTAAGATAGTGAGATAGATGGATTGATGCCTTTGTGAAAATTAAAAACACTGGGATTTATGGGCCCACTTTGGAAGAAGTTGTGATAGAGGTGGGTAAAAAGAATGTGGAACAAGTAGTTATGACTTATGACAATGCAGCAAATTATGTCATTATAGGTAAACTACTAGTGGACTTGCTAGGTCCATTGCGTTAGTTTGATGCTAAATGATGGTGAAATGGAATGGGCCAAACCAGTTGTGGAGCATGTGCATAATTCTTGCAAATACATCTACAACCATGCTTGAGTCCTCTATCTAATGAGGGAGTTCAAAGAGAATAAGAAGCTTTGTCCACCCTTTTATAAGTTTATAAGCCATCTGCAACATCAATTGTCACCTTGCAGTCTTTTCTATTATCAAAAGCTTCTTTGAAGCAAATGTTTGTTTGTAAGCAATGGAATGTGTCTTCCTACTCAAGGACAACTGCCAGGGTTAAATCATACAGTGATTATTTCAATGATGCCCTTATTAAAAATTATCTTCTATCCGCACAATCTCAATTCATTTGTCTATAGCACTAGTTCAAGACCCAACTTCTTCCAATCTATCAATGTAAACAATCCATGACTGAGGAGCACCTTAAGATGCAAATTCTCCAAATATAAATCTTGAGTAAAGCACTCAAAACTAATCAGTGGCACAAATGTTACTCCAAAATGAGTCTCAATGTAAATAGTAATACCATGCATGAACATTTTTTCTTGAATCAGTAAAACAATATGCCTTGAGACTTTGAAATGAGCACAGAATTATGTTGAGTTAAAGACGCCAACAACCTTCATTCCTGGCAATGCCAATGCAAGCATCCTTGGAATTCATTAGTTAATGATGTAATGAGGTTGTGGAGAATTGCTTCCTAAGTGCTGTGGACTTCTAGGCTATGGCCACCTTGCTTTCTATATTAAGTTCCTCATTCAGTTTTTATGATAAAGCCAGGTTGGCAAAATTAAACCTTGTACAAAACATCAAGGAGACTCATTCAGTTTGGCAGTCCCCCAGGTCATCCAGCACCATCTATTATTTAACTAGGTTAAGAGAAATATCCATAGCATCAATATAGTGTTAGAATCTTAAATGGTGTGCGTTTAAAAGTGTTCTTGTAAGTGCAATGTATGTGTTTTTAGAATGTTCTTAAAGATGGATTATTTTAAGGGGAAACTCATCTTTATCACATTGTCAGGCTATGTAGGCACATAGTTCCTGAGCTAGGAAATCAATATATAAAGTATCCTATTCAGAGGAGTTCTGTATCAGAGAACCTCTAAGAATCTCAGATAAATCAGAAGCATGAATACAGCCTGACAGTATAGTTAAGTATATAGAAAAAAGAGAGTGAACCGAGCACCTGTTCCTTCAGGTCTCGAACATCTTTGCTCTCCCTGTTGCTACGTGCAGCACCCAGTTCCACACCAGACACTCTTTCTGCAAATTTCAATGTGCTGATTGTCTCCAAATAAGATTCAACGTCCGGATTAAGCTGAACAAACATAAGTGTCTTTGCTTGCCCACCTTTTCAAAGAGAAACCAATCCAATCAATAGTGTAAAGCATTATCTATAAATAACAAGATGACAAACTTGATTAGTCAAAACTTGACACTAGCATAGTTGCTATAGTTTAGAACTATAATGACAACACACTTCAGAATACTAAGTTGTAGCATTAGAAAACAGATTTCATCACATACCCAAGGAATCCTGAAGAATCTGAGTAAGTTTGTTGTTACGATATGGTACATGAGCACCTTTATTAGCTAAAGCATTAGAAAACAGATTTCATCACATACCCAAGGAATCCTGAAGAATCTGAGTAAGTTTGCTGTTACGATATGGTACATGAGCACTTTTATTAGCTAAAGCATATATGACATCTCCAAGAGCCGAGAGAGACTTATTTATGTGCTGTGCTTCTTTAAGTCTATCACCAGTGACCTCTGATTTGTCTACCCTCTCACTGCCAGCCAGATCTACTAAATGAAGACATCCTCGGAGAGCTGCTCCAGAAGATAAGTCTGCTCCTTGCACATGTACAGTCAGGACACTGCCAATAGATAAATCATAGAAAAATTATTAACAAACGTTGCAAAGCAACTTTTTACATAAGGAAAGTAGATGTTAGGAAACAGATATGAAGGAAATAAAGAAATCAAACATCAGCACCTATGAGAGCGACTGCTGCGCTCATTAAGTGCAGTGGCACCTACTGCCCTGTTCCTCTGACCAATTTTCATCAAATCTAGAACATCTGCTGTTGATTCAACTTGAAACATGCTAGCATCAGGAACACTGAGTCCACTGTGCTGAGATATGCTTCGGATCCCAAGTGTAGGTAAGTCAAAGATGACAAGTAACAAAAATATAAAAAATGCTGACATTTCTCAGGTATAATTAATGGATACAACAATAAAGAAAAGGATAATAAGCATGATGAGAACACAAAAAAGAAAAAGGAAAGTAGTAAAGAGTTCGCTTTTTAAGTGAAATTAGAAAGGTGGTAGTCATGACAGGAATTGTAAAAGCAACAGCCAACAGGATCCAAGATAAGGAAAATAACACCCAATTAAAAATACACTATACCACTAAAAAAAGATCTAATTTACGAACCAAAGTTTGATTGGCACATTCATGAAACAATAATGCTTGAGAGGATATCTTTTCTGTGACCCATCATTTATAAGTAGATCACGAACTTGCTCATTATATATTTCAATCATTTGGACACCAACTTCATATCTAAACAGCTCTCTTCTTTTTTGTGAAATTTGAAAAAGATCATTTATTGCTCTGTAATTAACTCCCCAGTCTTCCTCAGATGATGAATTTGGACCAGTCTGGTTGCAGACAACATGGCAACAATCAAGACCATAGAGAGAAAATTATAATGAAAATGAAGAATTCTTCCAATAAACTTGCATGCAGAGAAACAAATGACCTTAGAAAATTAACAGATACCAATGAACCTCGTAATCACTACAGCTGAAGCATTGTGGAAAAGAAGTAGAAATACCATTGTGAAGGTCTTTCCAGAGCCAGTTTGCCCATATGCAAAAATGCATACATTGTACCCATCTAGAACAGATCTTATCAGTGGTCGAGTGTCTAAAAACACTTCCTCTGTAATCATGTTAAACAAAAACTAAGCTTTAAACATTAAAAGGCTAAAAGCACACTTTTAGATGTTAACAAATGAAATGCTATTGACTCTCTGAATTTATTTAATAATTTTGAAAAGAGTAAAACTGAATAGAAATAATTATCCAGCAAAAGATTTATAAGTGTACTTTATATATACTTTATATATAATAAAGTCATGCTATATTTTAAGTTTGAAGTTTGAAACCAAATGCTTTTGTAATTTTTAAGTTTTTAGAAAGTTAGAAGTGACCTACAAAACAAGACTAACAAGTACTTAGAAGAAACCGTGCCATTATACAAAAATTACATCAAAGTATGTTTCTGACAGTTCATTATCATTGGCTGTTTGCATGGCTCAATACAATCTGCATATAGTTGTCAAATATTTCCAACTTACTAATAAAACAATTCTATTACAAAACAGGCTATTGTATCGAATGGGCTCAAAATAAAGGGAATAAGATCTCAAATTTTCCTAAGAAGAATGCACGGTATCAAGAGTTTTTCAGATTGTGTCAGCATAAATATGTCCACAAGCTTTCAGGCTTATTTAGTATGAATGTGTTCATAGCAGGCAAGAACAACGAAGTACAGTGGCTGCAATAAGGAGCTTCCCTGTGTCAAGATATAGCAGGTTGACTATGTCTCAATAAAAGATCTTACTTACATTGCAGTTTGGCTAGAGCCATCTCAATTTACCGAGAAGCCTAGAGTAATCTAATTGTTCATTTTGGCATTTATTTCTTAAATTCCTTACCATGTTACTTTGGATGCTAAGCTACAGAGATGACAACCCTTGCTAAATAAGCAGCAAAGAATATGAATTCACAATCAAACTTCTACTTTTGAATAGAGTGGTCATGGTTCAAATAATTAGGTTCCCTGAAGCAAGAATGTGACATAAGCAGCTATGAGATCCATTCAAATTTCTTCAATCAATTTGCCTATTAGTATGCACTGTGAATTTGTCTAGTTCTTAAACATTTCTTACAATGTTACTTCGGATGCTAAGCTACAGAGATGACAACCCTTGCTAAATAAGCAGCAAAGAATGTGAATTTGCATTCAACTTCTACTTTTGAATAGAGTGGTCATGGTTTAAATAATTAGGTTCAGGAAGCAAGAATGTGACATAAGCAGCTATTAGGTCCATTCAAATTTCTTCAATTAATTTGTCTATTAGTATGCACTGTGAACCCTATGTGTCATATGAAGTTTATTATTAACAGTTGATAGAGATAACTTTCTTGCATATTCTATGGCTAGCATGAGTGACATGCACAGCTGTTACAAATTGGAAGAATGCAGACCAAATAGTTCACCTGAAACATTAACCTAATCACAATTAAAAACAATGTACATTGCCCATTTCATGGACTAGAAAGATCAAAGATGAAAATTGGAAGGATGTAGACCAAATACTTAACCCAAAACATTAACCTCTCCCAGACTTATGAATTCATATCTGTTGATGATGCTCTCAAACATAATATTTGTTTTTTATGGTCATTGTATTCTGCAGAATATAGGCCTCAACCTATTATATTTTATAATTTATTGTGCCTTTCCAAACAAAATCATACCCACAAACTCCAAATGTATCAGCTTGATTGAAATAAATTTCCCTACACTTAAACCACTATACCTTGAGATGCAGAAGAACCAAAGACTTTGTTGAAGTTAAACATCCTTTGAGAATCCTTGCCTTGCTTGTTGGGATTAGCAATTAACAACTCTCCATTTTCTCCAATGTATTCAATTGTAGTGTGTCTCCCAGACTCGCCAGAAATAAAGGGTCTCACTCTACAATACACACGAATATTTCCTGTGACTCAGAGTAAGTTCAGAATTAGGAAGAATAAATATGGGTTTGACAATGCCCATGAAATCGCTACACCCATGAAATCACTACAATACAATAGTAAATCAAATATCTAACATACCTTTCAGATCTTGAACTTCATTGTACAGCTGCCGATTCTCTGCAAGAACTTTGTGATACTTTGTAGCAACACTTGCTATTCCCTTTAGCTGTTCTTCTGTATCACACACAACTGTCAACATTTCTCTAAAAAGTAGCTAATGTTTCCTTCAATTACTCCAAAAAATGCCTCTCAAACGGTTAACAAATTACATATAAGACAGTGCATAACTTACCCAACATTGCAATTTCTGTTTTCCAGTTCTTTTGCATATTAATAACTTCTTCTTTGGTCTGTTGAGAAACCATTCTCATCTCCTGATGTTTTTTCAAGATGGACAAAACATCAAATTCACGAATTCAGTATTACAAAAATGAACTACAAAAGTCATATGACATATGAGGTAAAGGATAGCATAAAACCTGAAGTGCTTGAAAATGGCCACTCAAGAACTTTTGGTAAGAAGAATCCCTAAGCCTCACACTTTGCAATTCCATGGCAGAGATTGCTTCTAGCTCTTCAGTCTTCCTTTTTGATAGAACCAAAAGGTCTTCTGCTTCCTTTAATTTTTTCTGCAAATCTAATTCAACATCACATTTTTGTGACTCCAATTGCTGCACGTGTTCCTGATAAGTCTTCTTCATCATTTCTAATTCCTCTTTCAAGGCCTGGATAGCAGCTGTACTTTCCTCCCTCTCTTTTATAAGTTGAATTATATCTTGCTCCTTTGCCTTCCTCTCATCTTCCACTTGAGTATTCTCCATCTGGAAAAGGTATATTAGATAGATTTGGATGCAACTAATTTCTTCTTTTAAAAAAAAAGATTACATAGGAACATGGGTAAACAGCACTTGGAGCAAGCCACCACAACTAGGCTAGCAGGTGCACGGGTACACAGTATGCACAGCACAGACCCCCAAATATTGGGTACAGAGTTACATTAAAACTCAAAACATCAAACTTAGAAATATGACACTTCAAAAATAAGATCATGATGAAACAGAGTACAGATCGAATTAAACTATATCATATCATATAAGATATGATTTAATTTCAATGCATCTGTAAATTTCATGAGCAAATTACAAACTAATCATGATATGGAAATTGTTCAAGAGCTGTACGTTACTACATGTAAATTAAAATTAAAAAATCATGTCGTTGCCATATGACATCAGGTTTCAACAAAAAAGTAGAAGAGTCGTGACAAGTCAATCTCTGTTTTCTGGGTGAGAATATTTGTTGGCTGGATGTCAAATCCTTCAAACTTTGTTTGCTGGCTGTTTTTAGAATAATATGAAGAGAAATATGGCAGTTGAGAATTAAAAAAATAGTCAAATCAAGAAAATGATAACAGGTATTAGGAAAATATAGAATTTCATTTTAATTTTTTTCTTTTGCAATTTTACTTTTGTACTTTGATGCATTTTTAAATGGAGGGTAATTGTGGTGAAGTACCAGTTTATTGGATTGCACTGCATACGTCTATAGTGCAAAAAGGGGTGTGTTTCATACCTGCACCCTCACTAGGTACCTGGTATCAGATTGTTTTGGGTGTGAACCAATTTTGGCCAGGTACATGCACCTGGGCGACCTTGTGAAAAAAGTTGAAGCAGAATGAATGCTTTCAACTTACACAATGAAGATGATGAAAATAATTGTTGAGGTGTCCAGATAACTAGCTATTGCCAATCTGGTAAACTTTTATTTTCTTATTGAGGGAATGTTTTTTCAAGAATTTCATTTTATCTGGGATTGCATATATTTGGTGCGGTGTACATAAAAACTAGCATATAGGAAATATGCTTCAATAATGAGAGCATCCTCCTATGACAAGATGATATTTGTTCCTTGTGTCTCTTCTACTATATTGAAGGCATTGAGTATGCCCTGTTCATGAGTTTCAGATAATTTGTCTGCATACTAAAACATCAGAAGACATAATAATAAGCATCAAATTCACAGGCATATGTATTAAGTTAGGGGATAGGACACCCCTCATAAAGGTTTTATTTCAAGATAGCCACATTCATACATGCACATACAGATATACATATGGCTACCCCTTAGATAAGTTTTATTTGAAATGACCACATACATACACACATCACTACAATAATAGCTAGATATGCTGGTATAAGGGTGCAATCTTTGCTATCTAAGTGCTCGGTTAAGATAGCGACAATAGAAATTTAAGGTTCTGCATGAGAGGTTGGGTTGCAATATAGCATGTCCCTAAGGACAGATACCTCTCCACACACAATACTAACTGTTGACGTGTTTTTTATGACGACATCAACACAGAATAAAATGTCCAACGGTCACTCTATTCTCTCTTGATCAAAGTATCCCGCATGCTAAGATTGCATGAAAGTTCATGCGTTCAACTCCAAGGTTCCTTTTATCGCGAATAGACTCAGTTGGTTGATGTGAATATGTTGGGTATTCCAAGGGGACTTATGTAATTGTTCAACTTCGAAGAAAGGATTTTCAAATTTCGGGAGATCTGTCAATGAAGCTCGGGTTCTAAAACTAACCGGATAATGCTGAATGTAAAAGGATATAAGGATTAGAGATGCTACCATCTACTCCTAAAGGGTGGAGGACGAGGATCAGCTTAAACAATCTTCGAACCAGACTTTGCTTCGTCTCCCTTCGGACAACTTTGACAAAGTTGGTGCAATCTTCAAAGGATAAGAAAGGTATTCAAATTATGACACAACATGTACATACCATCACAACAATGCATATGGACATATGAGCCACAATCGAAGTTAAGTGCCGATACTCCAGTTGACCACGCAAGTTGAACTTACCATCAGCAAGCCTGCTAGTGGTATGGACGAAAGAAGATATGCTCAAACCCAAAACGCCACACTCCACAATTAACAACTAGTTGCATAAAATAAAGTCTACTCTACTCTATCTACTTGAATTGGAAAGACGAAAAGATCTCGTCAACTACCCACAATGCAAGATAGAATCACCAATCAATGAAAATCCTTATATTATGAGAGTCTTACACAACAATCTTTTACAAAAACTTTCAAAGGGAAAGTCTTTCTCTCCTTTCCAAACTAAGCTAACTTCTAAACTATCTCTCTATCTATTCTAACTTCTATCTTCTATACTCTCTGATCTAACATCTACTTCCAATCTAATAGATTACAAATGAGGGGGGATGCCCCTTTTATAGTTGGCCCAGTCCAACGGACGGCTTAGATTGAATTACAATAGAGGGCTCAAATTGAGCCACGCGTGCCCTAATTAGGGTTTTTGCCCTAAAAACTGCCACAGAGAGGAGTGGGGCAATGAATGCATAGATTATTCTCCACTCCTCTGCAGGAACCATTATCTGCAATTAATGCCCACTATCTTCTTCTAGAAGATTCTCGTCCAGAAACGTGCTCCCACTGTCTGCCTGCCAATTCTGTTGCGTTAGAAGGAGGCAACAACACTTGGTTCAAATCCTCTTTGCAAAAAGTTCTTCTTCGTTAAGTCCTCCTGTTGCTTTCATTCTTGGATGCATTTCTCTCTCGTAACTTTCATGTTTCTTCAGCTCACTGCTTTGAGCGTATTTAGCCTCTTTTGCACCACGTCCTTGATGCCTTAGACAAATCTTCAATGCCTTTTCCTTTTCCAAATTTGTAACTTTGTCCATCTTCATCACCTCAAGTCCTCACGCTCTGCTTCTGGTATTCATCCTGCAAAACAGAAAAAAGAGAATCCGAACACTTATAATAGAAACTCACTTACCTTACCTAGTCTCCACGTTCTGACTTCCAAGGCCTGCTTGATGTTCGAGCTTCATTATGCCTTAGACAAATTTCTTCCCTGCAAGCGTGCTTGACCTCCTGTTGTTTCATTTTCTCTTTCCTTAAACAACCTTATATGCTTTATGAATTTCACCCACTGTAATCCAGGTACTCATTTTCACATCACAAGCTAGGACAATTTTTTTTGTAGAAACATTTCTCGGCCTTAGAAAATTTATTTTCTCTTCGGAAATTCATCAAACGGGTGCCAAGCAAAAATCTCTGTCGAAACAACACAAGCAAGTTGTGGAAAAATTTAAAATCATCTCCCAATGGGAAATGTTCAATACCCAGAAGAAACTTCCCCTCAGAAATCATCGATTTCATGTGTATCCAAACAAAGGGGGTACATTTAATTTTTTATTATTTTTGAAAAATAATAAAAAATTGCTAAGGTTGATTTCATTTTACTCTAGATGTATTCCACACCTGCCGTCTTCACTTTCCAAATCCTGGCATTTTTCTAGTTTTCCTGAAGAATTCTCCCTGTTCCCAAGTGCATTTGATCTTGTCTCTGGAGATTTTAACAATACCTCCCTCCTTAGGCGTATTTCTCATTTTACCTTAGAAAATCCCTTAGAAACTTTTTATTTAATTAACTTACCTTGGGCGCACTTAGGAAGGCCTTCTTCTATTTTACCTTGCTTTGGAAATTTCTCCACCTCCATTTGATTGCTGGGGGGGCGCATTTAACTCCTTGTACCTCCATTTCCCTTGCCTTAGCATTTTACATCCCCTGTATGCTTTGAGGGCGCATTTGGAATATGCAGCTGCAATTTTTCATGACTTAGAAAAATTCTAAGTCCCTTCACCTTGCTGGGCGCATTTCAACTAGTGAGGTTTTATTTCCCTCACACTTAGAAACCTTTTAAGTCAGCTCCTCCTTCTTCTCCTTGGGCGCATTTGGGGGTAGCTCCTTCCATTTTCAATGCCTTAGGCATATTCTATCATCAAGCCTCCTTCAAGGGCGCATTTCAAGGGGTAGACTTTTGTTTTCATAGTTTGAAATTTTTTAGGCTCTCATTCCCTCTTGGGCGCATTTGAGACCCCTTGCTTCTATTTTCAACACTTAGAAATGTTTTGAGTGGCTCTCACCTCAAGGGTGCATTTCCATGCAGCAACTTCCATTTACTTGCCTTAGAAAATTTTCCTCAGCCTTATGTTACCTTGGGCGCATTTTGCCCATCATGCTTCCATTCTCAATGCCTTAGAAACTTTTTCATCATATAACCTTTGTTGGGCGTATTTGAGAGGTAGAGGATGAACTTTGTTTATGCCTTAGAAACTTTCAGCCACCCTTCTCCCTTGATGGCGCATTTTGCATGTGCTACTTCCATTTGTGTGCCTTAGAAACTTTTTGAAGTGGATTTCCTAAGGTGGGCGCATTTGAGGGTAGAAGCTTTTGTTTCACCATACTTAGACTTTTTTTTTTATATCCACCTCATTCAAGGGCGCATTTAGAGGGGTGAGCTTCTATTTTGCCATACTTAGAAACCTTTTCATCTCTTCTTCCCCCAAGGACGCATTTCAGCCTATTGACTTTTGTTTTCAACACTTAGAAAGTTTACATTCCTCCTTCTTGCCAAGGGCGCATTTGAGGCCATGTGCTTTTATTTCACTTACTTAGAAGATTTCCCTAGGCACTCTTTCATCATGGGCGCATTTGAGGGTATCTACTCTCATTTTAATGCCTTAGAAAATACTTCAACCAGCAAGCTACCTCGTCTTGCCTTGGGCGCATTTAGGAGGGGGTACTTTTATTTCGTAACTTAGAAACTTTTCAAGCTTCATCCTTGAGGTGGGCGCATTTAGGTGGTCTTACTTGCATTTCATGCCTTTGTAGAATTTTGAAGGCACATAATCTTTGGGCGCATTTGACATGCCAAGCTTTTATTTTCCACACTTAGAGAATTTCTTAACTTCATGACCCTTTGGGTGCATTTTGAAGGTGAAGCTTCTGTTTCCCACGCCTTAGATTTTTTCAAGGCTTTCATCAACTTGACTTGGGCGCATTTCACCTGTCCTCATGCCAGTTTCCATTCGTGGACTTAGAAGTTTCTTCAACGCCTCAGCTACCTTTGCCGTCTATTTTTAGTAAATTTTGGAGGTGTGTGCCTTTTCATGGTTTTTTACCCGTTCTGACTCTGGTGCTGGCATGATACATTCCTTGTGGCCTTGCTACCTTGTTTATACCTGTTGCCCAAGCTGATGTGCTATATTTAGCTCCCATGCTATTTTTAGCAAACCCTAAAATTCATAGACCTTTGCAGCTCTGATTGACTTGAAATTCGCTAGGCGTGATCCTCATTGCT
This sequence comes from Sequoiadendron giganteum, assembly GCA_007115665.2. Taxonomy (NCBI): domain Eukaryota; kingdom Viridiplantae; phylum Streptophyta; class Pinopsida; order Cupressales; family Cupressaceae; genus Sequoiadendron; species Sequoiadendron giganteum. The sequence continues at coordinate 391,057,927 of CM021109.1, read as the reverse complement.
TGGTGAACCTGTTTACATCTGCCCCTTGTGCCGACCTGCTATTTATAGCCATGTTTCGAAGATGACTTACTATAAATAGTAAGTGCCCGAATTATGCCCAAATTTTACCAGTAGATTGCCTGAAGGATGCTGATGGCAGTGGGATACCTTCGTTTCTCGAAATTTTGGCTTTTTACCCTACTTTTTAGGCATCGAAGATGGAAACCCTAATCTGACTTGCATGTGGCTCAAATGACCTTAGTTTGACTTGATTTTTGTCGCCTGTTGTTCTGCTCATGAAACTGAAGTGTCGGGGAGCTGCTGGATCTTAGAAAACCCAGAAAAACCCAAAAAACTGGTCTGCATGCAGGCACTGGCTAAAAATAGTAAGTCCTTGAAACTTGATCTTCTCCGCTTGCATGTCACACTGTTGCGAAGCTCTCAAAAAACCCAGAAGGAATATCTGGACATGCGTTAGAGAACTCCGCATGCAAACCCTAAAAATAGCATCCGAAGGCTGAACTCTGAAAGTGATCGTCTTGGTTTGCATGTTATATCGTTGCGAAGGTTTCGAAAAACCCATAAGTAATCTTCGGACATGCATTGAAAAATCACATGTTTGAACCCCGAAAATGGCTCTCGAAGCCTGAACTGCCAAAAATAGCAGGTTGTCTGATTCTGCCTAAAATTTACGTGCAAGCAGCTGATAGTTACCTAAATGTGATGGAATAGTTAGAATCCCAAAATTCTGAGGAAGGGACCTCAGATTGAGTACTTACTAAAAATAGTAAGTCGCCAGAACATGATGAAAACTTAGTGGGAACCTGTCATGAGCCTTCTGACTGTAATGTTAAACTCAGCTGTCAATTAGCCAACTCAATTCAACTTCAAACTGGCTTGAAGAATGAAAACCCTAATTTCATAGGCGACCAAAATTCCAAATTAGGTCAAATACAAAGACATCCCCAAAAGGAGAAAAGATCAAAAGATCAAAGAGACGCAAAACAACCCAAAACCAAAGCCAAAAGAACAAAATGGAGCAAAAATTAGGGGGTCCCCATCTGCCATGGGGTGATGTGTGAAAAGGTCACAACACTAACTAGTATGATTCATACATTCCTTTAATGCTTGGCAATGCTTGCATCAATATCAGCTCAGTGCCGATAACAAAAGTAGTTGTAATACCATATAATAAATGAAACAAGTCCCATCAAAATAAAGCTTTAGTATTGACATCTTGCCTTAATTTTATCCAAGCAAAACAAGATTATTCAGACTGACTAAATGAGCACAATTTCAACTAGATTTGTCATAAACCGAATATGAATTGCAAGGACAAATTATCTGTATACAATTGGTGAATGTAAATTTTAAATCGTTCACACGTCACGATGGGCAATAAGAAAAGATGAAATCATTAGCACACCAAGAGGCAATTCTAAATTAATTAGTACTTAAAATGCATGGAAAGTTGAACAAGAAAAGACCAGGCTTTGTTAGCACTGTGGTTGGTCTATTCATAAATTCACAGTATAATGTTGAAATATATTTTACTTACAATCATACAAGGCTTAAATCTCCCTTACATCACAATTAAGAAAAGAAAGCGATAAATTAATTAACAAAAAATTGGTAATCCTGTTTTTAGGCACAAAAATAAATCGAAAACAAAAATTAACAAGAAAAAACCAACCTTTGTCTTATGCAGTTGATCTGTAAGAAGCTGTTATACACATACAAGGAAAACAAAACATCAGACTTAACTAGAATAGAAATTCCAAAAATCCTGAAATAACTAAGCAGAAAATACTACCATGACTTAATTCCAATTATACATCCTATGCATACATTGATTTCCTCTGCAGTTCCAGCTGCAAGAGCCTCAAGTCCATTTGCCCTAGACATAATTTTATCTTCTCGTGCAATAACGTCTCTTAGTGCAAGTTTCAGCTGCAAAAGTAGATCAATCTATTTAATCAAGTATCTCTTTAGCAAGAAAACAATCATTTCAAAAATATAATCATTTAACAAGAAAAAAGATTCCCAAAAAATTCAATATACTAGCACATCTTGCTTTCTCTGAATTCTTTGTAATCTATCATTGAGGTTTCCTTGTACATACTTTCTTCATGTGTTCCCCTTGAACTAGAAGACGGCGTTCAAACTCTTCCATTACTTTCCTCAGCATAAATTCTACTAGCTGTAAAACATACATACAATCAGAGCCATCTTTTGGGTTACACTGATTCATCAAACTGCTGAAACTTAGAAAGACTGGGAAATCAAGGCATCACTTGCAAGACATGCATTCCAATGGAGGACATGCCTTAGACTGCATAGACAGACCATGTTGCTGAAAACTGTTATTGAATAATCAACTTCACAAAACAACTTAGGTATTAGAATGCAAAGAACTTACAGATGGAACTTCTTCATTCTGTTTGTCACCAAGAATAGCACTCACAAGGCTTAAAAATGATTGAGACGGTGCATTCTGCATGCAACAGAAAAGGGGTGTGTATAAAAGAAATGGGTTTATATCAGAGAAACCTAAAAACTGTAAGGGGAAAGGATTGAAATAAAAAACAGAAGATACATTTTACAACATTTTGACAGCGACTATGTATTTCAACAACTGCTATAGATTTTATAATTACATCAAGACATTTCAACATTCCAGAACACTCTACTGCTTGAATGTCTGGATAACGCATTGCTTTATCTTGAAGAAGCTCGCGAAACTTCTGCCCAATGTGTTGTATCCATGCCGATGTAGAATCTAAAAGTAAAATAAATGCATGGAACAATTAGTAACTGAATTTGGAATTTGTGAAGGAAACGTGGACATAAGTCAACTTAACTAAACTAATGAAAAATAAGTAAGATTCCCCTCAAAAAGAAGGGTTTATTATTTCTAGGAAGAGAATCTCCTTTTAGATGTATTACCTGACATAATAGAACTTGCTAGAAGACTTTCAAAATCAAATCTTTGCTCTAAACCCGCATTACCCCTGCAATCACCAGGCTTTGGAGACCACCTGCCTAATTTTTGACCATTTAGGCCTGGAGATTCATCAGCAGGCTGGGTATCTGAAGCCAGACAGTTATCCAGATCTGGAAGTATCCATCTTTTCCGTGGTTGACTTCCACTTTTAAGAGTGCTGCTGAGGAGTTTACCAGGAGAGGAACTTCTTCCTGTGGACTTCATTTCATTAAGGATGCCCATGTCAGTCCCTTGTTTCAATAGAGACTGGACCTCCGTCCCATGTTTCCAATCAAAATATTCTTTTAAAGATAGAAGACAGTCAATGACATTCACCATACTGCCCTGTAGACACCAACACACAGCAATGCTAAGGAAAAAAACAGAAAAAGAATCATAAATGCTAATCAATCTACATCAACAAAATCAGAGTGCCCATGCCTGCTCCAAATCAGATGCTTCAAAAGTTGGAAGCCTTAATTCATCTATTGCCACCAAGAAATTCCTAAGATTCTCAAACCGTTGGTATGCTGAATGTGCAGCACCTTCAGTACTAGCCAGGCTTGGATTTGATATAATCTGCAAACACATATTGCCCTCAAAAAATGTACAAATACTAAACAAACTGACATAGAAAAACTGAAACACTTCTCTCCAGCTTAAAACAATAAAAGCAAGTCAGTTTCTAGGTAAAAGCACAAGATTTGACAAATGCCCAAGATCTTTCTCAAATGCCATGAAATGCTGATGTACAAAACAAGAATCATGTTTATGCAAAATACTATAGCTGCAGCAGAAGTATTATCCACTAAAGGCAATTGGAATCCCCACAGAGCCCATGATAGGCTCAACTCTAACAGGACATCCAAAGGAAACTGTTGTGACCTTTTCACACATCGCCCCATTGTAAATGGGTACCCCCTTCTTCTTTTTGCTTTTTGAGGTTTTGCTTTGAAATCGCAATTGCTAATCACCATTTTTCTTTTACAATGAGGAGTTTGAGTTTTTGAGAGTCACTCCAGCCAAGTTGAGATTTTGAGCCCGTATCTGTGCCTAGATGTCATGGAAGTGCTCGGAAGGTCCAGAAGACGAGGATCGCCTGTGCTTTGGGTCAATTCTGACACTTCCTATTTTTTAGGGATTCTGCTTTTTTGCTTTTTCGCTTTTTTTTTATTTTTGGCATTTTTAGGCCATTCTGGAGTTCCTATTTTTTAGGGATTTTTTTTGGTTTTTTCTATTTTTAGAAAGTTTTTATTTTTGGAAAGTTTCTATTTTTAGAAAGCTTATATTTCAAGGTCCCACTGGTTAGGAAGCCAACGTACCTCCAGAATGAGGAAAATCAACGAAAAATCAAGGCACATGGCGAAGGTTTGATGAGAAATGGCATAAATCTGGAGAAGCTCACCCATGGAAGAAAATGGCAGGCCAAGCTCAAAGTCCGCCCTGGCACAAGCCATCATGAAGTCCGCCTGGAAGGAGTGGACTGGCAGGACAAGGATGAAGTCCGCCCCATAGAGAAGAAGAAAATGTACAAGCCATCATGAAGTCCGCCCTATCTAAGAGGCTAGCAAGAGACTTGAGAAGTCCGCTTGGAAGAGGAAAATGCCTAACCAACAAGGAAGTCCACCCCAAGCCTTTGAAAAGTCAATGGCAAGAAGTTGGCAAGAAACTTGCAAAGTCCGCCCAACTCCTAGCAGGCCAACCTCCAAGCCCGCCATCCTCTAGAAGAGCAAGCATGAAGTCCGCCCTTGGCAAGAGAAAAATTGGCAAGCATACTGTGAAGTCCACCCAACTTTGGAGGCAAGGAAAATTTCTAAGGCATTGGCAAAGTGTGCCAAGCATGAAGGATGTCAAAGAAGTTGCCAAGTCCGCCAAGAGGAGGAAAGGAAAACTCAAAATTTGGCTAAGTATGGAGATGGCAAGCCAAGTACCAAGTCCGCCCAAAGGGAAGTGCACATGGTCTAGCCAAAGGTGAAGTCCGCCATGAAGATGTCCAGCCACAAGATCAAGTACGCCTAGAGGAAAATGCATCTTGTCCGGCCAGCTTCAAAGTCCGCCTTGTCCAAGAGAAGATGAAGTCCGCCCCAAAGCAAGATGGGAATAGCATAAGGAAGACAAACTCCGCCTTAGCAAATGAGCAAAGTGGTGCAACAACTATGAAGTCCACCAAGGAAAACTCAGAAGATTGGCTAAGTGTTGATACCTTGGAGAATAAATTTTCAAAATTTGGTTAAGTGTCAAGGAAATGAGCAACTTCGCCCAACATGGCCAACCAATTGTGAAGTTTGCCAAGGCTAAATTGAAGATGTCCAAGACACAACCAAGTCCACCATGGAGAAAGAAAAAGAATTGGCTTGCCAATGAGGAAGTCCGGCCAACCAATTGTGAAGTTTGCCAAGGCTAAATTGAAGATGTCCAAGACACAGCCAAGTCCACCATGGAGAAAGAAAAAGAATTGGCTTGCCAATGAGGAAGTCCACTCAAGCATAATAGAAAAATAGCATGTCAGGTCCAAAGTCCGCCAAGGTTAGAAACAAACATGGTAAAATTTGCCAAGAGTGAAATTTTCCTACAATAAAAGGATCAAATTTTGACTAAGTGTTGGAAAGAAACCAATTGTGAAGTTTGCCAAGGCTAAATTGAAGATGTCCAAGACACAACCAAGTCCACCATGGAGAAAGAAAAAGAATTGGCTTGCCAATGAGGAAGTCCGGCCAACCAATTGTGAAGTTTGCCAAGGCTAAATTGAAGATGTCCAAGACACAGCCAAGTCCACCATGGAGAAAGAAAAAGAATTGGCTTGCCAATGAGGAAGTCCGCTCAAGCATAATAGAAAAATAGCATGTCAGGTCCAAAGTCCGCCAAGGTTAGAAACAAACATGGTAAAATTTGCCAAGAGTGAAATTTTCCTACAATAAAAGGATCAAATTTTGACTAAGTGTTGGAAAGAAACCAATTATGAAGTTTGCCAAGGCTAAATTGAAGATGTCCAAGACACAACCAAGTCCACCATGGAGAAAGAAAAAGAATTGGCTTGCCAATGAGGAAGTCCGGCCAACCAATTGTGAAGTTTGCCGAGGCTAAATTGAAGATGTCCAAGACACAGCCAAGTCCACCATGGAGAAAGAAAAAGAATTGGCTTGCCAATGAGGAAGTCCGCTCAAGCATAATAGAAAAATAGCATGTCAGGTCCAAAGTCCGCCAAGGTTAGAAACAAACATGGTAAAATTTGCCAAGAGTGAAATTTTCCTACAATAAAAGGATCAAATTTTGACTAAGTGTTGGAAAGAAAACAAGAAAAATGAAGAGGAATAAAGAGGAAATGAATAAAATTCTTGCCCAAGGATGGAGCCTGCCCTACTTAGCACAAGCCAAACTCAGAATTGAAGGAAAATCCACAGGCAAAGTTCATTCAAGCATAGAGATAGCCAAAATTTGGCTAAGTATGGGAAATACGTCACAGAGAAAGTTCCAATTTCCTCCATTTTGGCGAAAGCACAAGAGAGCTCTTCTCCAAATTCAAGGCACTTGAAGGAATTTCAAAGCAGTCAGGAAAGAAAAGTTTAATAACTTCAAGTCTAGACATTTTCTCTAAGGGGAAACTTCCAGACCTCAAAGATTCAGATGCAAGTGAGAAGAAGAAATCAAAATCTCAAAGGAAATCCAAGATCAAAGCCAGGAAGAAACAAGCCCAAAGGACAGAGTTGTTGGCAAAGAAAGATATTCTAAGGCAAGTGCATGGAAAAAGAACAAGGAGACCAAGGAGGACATCCAGCACGCTGAGGTGGCGCCTCGTCATCTTCCAACCAATCAAATGGTTCCAAGTCAACATGTCTAGTTTCAATGAACTTGACTTATCCATGGAATTGGTTTATATTTAGCAAGAAGGACAAGTGTCCCAAAATGTAATTTTCTCATTGGTCGAGAGGTAGTTAATTATGACAAGCCCTAATTAGGGTTTTATTTTGTAATCTCGGTCGTTGATTCAAAATCAATCTTGGCCATTGAATTGTAATCGAGGAGCCTATAAATTGAGCTCGCTCCTCATTTGTAAAGTGTGAAGTGAGTAGAATGAAATTGTTGCGTTTTGCCATTTCCGTTAATAAAAGCTCTTATGCATGATTTGCTTTGAATCACTTTTATTTTCAAGTGGTGTGCAAGGTTTACATATCTCCTTCAACACTTAGATTAGAATTAGAGTAGAATTTCATTTGAATGTTTGTTAAATGAATGAAAGATCCGATAGTGGTGATTGGTGAAATCTAGCTCATACTTTTGTTGAATAGATGATTTTTATTTAATGTGCAAAGTTAGCCTGAGCTTTTAACTGTGGATGCTTAACTTCAGTTTGAACAATTATTACTTCAGACATGAAAATCATTATCACACCCTTTGAAGATTGCACCCACTTTGCGTAGTTGTCCTAGGGAGGCGAAACGAAGTGTGGTTATTTCGTTTCATCCAATCATTGTTGTCTCTTGAGTTCTTAGGCATAGAGTAGAATTCCTAAACCCTTATCTTTTTTACATTTTTTGAAATCTTGAAAGCCCCAATGGAAAGAGCAATCAACGTTAAAACAATCTAAGTCCTAAGCTTGTGAACAAATTCTAACGTAAGTCCCTTTGTGATACTAGCATATCACAACGCCTACTGAACTTATCCACGTGTCATGACCTGACGAAAGAAACCTCGGAGTTGCTATATGATCTTCTTTGCAATCTTAGCATACGCAGCAACTTTGTTCAAGAGAGGATAAAGTGTCTTTGGGCATTTTATTCTGTGTTCGCTGAGTATTAAAACGCACACCAACAGAAACCAAGGCCCTGCCAGGGATGTTGGTCTTTCAAGGAACAAATAGATGAAAGTAGAGCTTGATATTCATCTTAACTCTATCCGTGCACTACCAATGTGGTCAAACTCGAGGCTTTGATTCCAAGCATGGAGCTCTGCAATTTATTTAAAGAAGATGATTTGAAAAGTCAGAGCTAAATCAACCCTCAATAATAGGGGGCTCAATGGATTAAAAGAAGAAATCAAGATGTTTGTTTAGTGCCCTCTTTGGCTTTAACCCTCTTCCAAGCACACAGGTACCCTGGTGGGTTTTTCTTTTTGATAACTTGACCGGCATCATTTTGCACAAGGACATTATAATGATTGGACCTGGGATATACTATTTTGATCATATGACTGGCTGCTTACTGAGTCTTGGTAAAGGTGTCATGTTATGCTAGTTATATTGATGATAAATTATGTGAAGACTATTCAATGACTAGATGCTACATTTTATTTCAGTAATGTTTTATGACAAGACATGTTGAAATCTTTTATATTTGATAACTATCCATTAACATCTTAGACAATGTCCTCCTTGTTATTCATCATTTTATCATTAGTTAGCCCTTATCATTTTAGCTTTAAGTATCAGATAATCTAAGTTAGAATTATCCCATCCCCGGCAATTATAAACTATTGATTTGAACTATTATTTCTGAATTGAAATATTGAATCAATAAAAACATTTATTTCCAATTTTTCTCCAACTTTCAGAGATGAGGGGATGGGGTTTCGAGGACAGCAAAATTTTCTGGATTTTAGGAGGGATAACAGCAATGGACGCGCTCATTCTGGTTTGAAGGAGCGGAGCGGAAGGAGCGGGAATGGGCGCGCTCATTCTAGTTTGAATTTTAAAGGCAAGGAGGAGGGGGAAGATACGGATTCAAACAGAGATGGAGGGGTTTTTGTGTTCGTTATTGCTGTTTCTTGGCATTCGTTGGAGCTTTCTGTTGGTTGTGTGCTTGTTGGGTTCGTTCTTTGGCAATGCTTCTTGGTTGTCTCCTTGGGGTCGGCCTCGGTGCGGTCGCTGCCTGCCTTGGTTGATGTTGCTTTTCCATCCCTATGGTTGGTGTTGTGCTCTGTTATTTTGGTGCTGCTGGTGGCCTATATGGGGATGCTCGTTTACTGGCTTGGTGCAGGGGAGTCTCGCCCCTGTTCTTTTCTTATCCCCATAGCAAGGTTGTTGTTCAATACTTTGGTGGTTTGCTTTCAAGTCTGGTTGTGGGCTTGTCTGGTGTGGTTGTGGTCCCTTGCGGGATGTTGTCCAAGGCTGTGGCTTATTTTGGGCTCGAACCAACGTGTCGGTGCGGAAGTTGTGCTTTCTCATTTGGCCATCTCCCTATTACTTCCTTGCATGTTGTCCTCTTGCCTTGGTGGACTTGTTCTGCTTCCCTTCGACCTAGTGCTACCTTCTAGTTGCTCTTTTTCTGGGCTTGTGTTGGCCTTTTGTGGGGTTTCCTTTGCTGCTCCTCTTGTCTCGAAGGATGCTTTGTTTAAGTTTTTTTCGTCGTTCCCCTTCCAGAGTATGATGATGTTGAGGTCTGTTGGGGAAGTTCTTTTTTTCTGGTTTTGGTTGATGCCTTCGGAGGTTATTTCGAAGGTTTTGGAGTGTGTGCTCTCTTTGTTGTGGGCTGACTTGATCTCTAAGCTTGGTTGTTGCAAGTGCTTGTCCTACTGGAGTGGCTTCTTTTGGCTGAATTCTACAGATGGTTTCTTCTCTAGAGGTGAAGTTTGCTCTTGTTGAGGTAGAGCCTGCTCCTTTTGAGGTGGAGTTGTTTGCTGCAAGTCCAATGGAAAGTCCTCTTCTCCTTTGCTTGTTCCTTTTGAGGTGGAGCTAGTTCCTTCTAAGGTGGAGATGGTATGAGCAGGAGTTGGGTTGCTTTGGTGGTTCGAGCTCTTGCATCTTCCTCTCCTATAGAGGGGGGCCCTATCCTATGGAGGTGGAGTGTGGGATGATTTTTCAGATCGGATGGAGTTGCAAGAAGGTTGCTACTTTTCAGTCATCTATGTTTTTGGGTTTGAGGTCCTAGCCAAAACCTGATGATGGCTCTCTTTTGGGTTCATGGTCCCTAAAAAACCTAGTTAAGGGTTTAAGGTCCCAAGTAAAACTTGTTTGTATTTGGTTGTGGGCTTTAGGCCCCTACTTGCTGATGGGTTGCAATTGGGTTTGCTGATTATTTTTCTTGCAACATCTTTGCCTTGTATTGGGTTGTAGGTCCCATCAAAACCTTCTTGTAATGGGTTTCAGGTCCCATCAAAACCTGCTTTTCCCTATCAAAAACAGCAATTAAAATTACATATATTTGGAATGTTTAAAATATAAAGAAGTTTAAAATAACAAAATAATAAACAAACTAAAAGAATATAATATTTATAAAAAATTAAAAATACAATAGCAATTCATTGATTCCACCTGACAAACTAATAACCATAGACATAATATGATATTATGAAGTATGATTTATATTGAGAGATGACAAAAGAGGAAATTGTGCATCATGCATAGCACATAGGTACATTGATCCGAAGTCCCAAGGTTCGAATTCGGCAACAATTAATACGGATGAAATTTGACAAGGGTAAAAATTTTGAAAAAAAAAAAATCGCCATTAAATTCGCTTTAATATATATCCACAAAATTATCAAAATAGTTTAACATTGCTAAATAGATTTGAAATCATCATCAAAAGATTACACATTTATAAAATATAAACCTTAAGAAACATTTGATATCACGATTGTGAAGATGTTTTTTTGTCAAAAAGATACAATCAACAGTCAAGAGTAAGACTTTGGAACTTCAAAAAAGCTCCAAGTCATCAAGAGCACTTGGCTAAGATGATGTAGCATCATCATCAGTATCAATACCCAAATCATCATCATAAAAGTCAAGCTCATCTACAACTAGCATTGCCATTTCTTCTGGAATTTATTGTTGTGAAGAAGATGTGGATTCATTTGCTGATTTGTTCATGAACAATTTTAGATTACTATGAATGTATACAAGATCTTCCAACTTTCCAGACAACAATTTATTCCTCTTTTTGGAATGGATGTGGTCAATGCAACTCCAGTTCCTCTCATGGGCTGATGAACTTGCTCCCTAACTCAATATTCAAATAGCAAAGTGTTGTAGCTCAGGAGCTTGTGCTCCATAGGTCATCCACCATCTATACCCAAGTACTTCAATTTGTGCTATGCCATATTTGGCTGCCAACATTCCAAACATCCCTTCTCCTCTCTTGTATTTCCAACATTGATGTTTGATTAATGCTGCAATTGCTTGATTTGATTCAAACTTGTCAATGGCTTCTAAAAGCCCTGCCATAATTTCAAAATCACCCCGTCTATCGATATGAAATAATAACTTAGGCTCCAAAAAGCAAGTTGCTACATGTAAAGGTGTGTGCATCATTTTCCATTTGCAATCAATTGTCTCCCATATCTCCATATACTCTACTTCTATATTATTTAGTGCTTTTTGAATAGCTTCCTTACAATGATCCATGTTTTCATAAAGCATGCCAAGGCAAGGAGTGTCACCATCAACCATACGAAGCACGTCAACAATTGGTTCGCATACATTCAAAACCATTGCTCCACTTTCCCAAAAATTGTTGTTTAAAATTATTTGCTCTATGTTCTTCCCCTTAAGACCTTTAAAAAGTCTAAATTTTTCCACTCATTGGAACAAATAACAAATCTCAAAGTTGCTTTCTCTTCAACCACTCTTTGCAAAATGATATAAAATGAAGCGAACCTTGTGTCACAAGGTCTCAACAACTCCCTAGATGCATGTTGCCTGTAAAGACTCAATGTGAGACGATGATTTCTTATGAAATTTGCAATTGCTCTCCCTCTATGAATCGCTTCATGTATCCATGGGAATTTAGCCAAGTCAGGAAGCAATAAATCCGAACAATGGGCTGCACATGGGCTCCAATATATTTGTGGATACTTCTCTACAATCAGCTTCCTAGCTCCCACACAATTTGTTGCACTATCAATTACCACTTGAGCCACATTTTCCACCCCTATTTCAAGAATGGCTTCCTCTAATATTTGAAAAATATACTCGGAAGTTTTCTTTTGATTCATGGTGTCAATCACTTTCAAGAACAAAACATCATCAAGACAAGCCACCAAAACATTAATCAATGGCCTTTGACATATATTTGACCATCCATCACTCAATATAGTGCAACCCGTTGCCTTCTAGGAGGATTTGACCTCAGCTACTTTCTTTATCACTCTATCTTTTGACCTCTACAAAAGAGTTGTCTTGAAAGCCTTTGAAGATGGGGGTGTGTACCCTTTGCCAAACTTTGCAACTTTCTGAATTGCATTATGAAAATGTGGATTTCTCACTACATTGAATGGAATAGCACTTGAGTAAAACAAATCAGCTAGTGCATCATCCACCTGTAGTTTCTTTGTTGGTTTCCAAAAGTTGTTCAATATTCCACTCTCTTTTGATACACCCATTGCCTTGGGTAAGCTGGAAGAGTAAGACATAATAGATATTGTGAATCTAGACATATCCTCTTCAATTCTCTATTTTTTGAGTGTGTTCTTCATCTTTCCTACAATTGAAGAGGACAGTTCTTTCTCTAAAGGAGCTCTTATTTCTGGGGTAAGACTTGGACATGCTATAACACCTCCACCTGAACCTCCTATAACACCAAGTAAATGGTCCATTGCCCTTGTCAAACCTCCAATAAAAGGTTTCTGACACTTGCTACATTTGAAATTAGTACCCTTGCGAGTCACATATTTCCATGCCTTAGCACTTGATTTATTGGGAGCCATAAATTTTACAGTCTATATATTTCAAAAGAAAATTAATATTTAATATTTAAAACATTCACTAAATTTTATTTCAAAAAATATTAAAACGGAATATATAAATTTCTTATTTTTAACTCTAAAAAACAAAAATAAAAAAGCACTAAATTCTATTTTAATAAACAAAAAAATTGATCATATTTTATTTTCAACTTTAAAACAGTAAATTTATTTTAAAAAACATAAAATCAGAATATATTAATTTTATTTTTAACTTAAAAACAAAATAAAAAATACTAAATTTTATTTTAAATTAAAATTAATAATACATTTTCTTTAAATTGTAAAATTTTATTCTTACCATTAAAATAAATAATTACAAAAAAATAAAATAAAACAATCACTAAATTTTATTTTAGAAAACATTGAAATAAATATATAATTTTTTTATTTTTAACTCTAAAAATTAAAATGAAAATGCTAAATTCTATTTTAAAACTTAAAAACATAAAAAATAAAGATATTTTTATTTTAAACTTTAAAAAAACAAAACAGTAGTAAATTTTATTTTTAAAACCATAAAATAAAGATATATTAATTTTTATTTTAACTTTAAAAATAACATAAAATAAATTAAAGTTTATTCTATTAAATAAAAACTAAAAAAATAGTAAATTTAATATATTAAGTATTAGGCTTTTAATATAAATAAAACAATTATTCTATTTAAAAACATATCATTAAAAAAATAACAATAAATTAAAATATGTTAAATATTAATTTTTTAATATAAATAATTAAAACAATGAAATCATAAAATAGAATGACAATTTAAAAATTAAAAAATTTGAAATTTTATAAAATAAAAATTAAAGAAAAGAAAACCCGAAAAGAAAAAACCTAATATTAAGGGCGACAGCCTACCTGAAAGACTCGCAAAGCTGAATGTCGTTGGGTAGAGGAAAACAACTCCTAGCTCAGTGAAGGATGAACCCCGTTGGGTAGGGAAAGTATCAACGCAACAATGAAGTCTAACAATTTGGTGAAGGATCAACACGGCAAGTTGTCAAGCACCAATGCCAATCACTTCGCCTCACACACTCAGCAGTCACGCACATGTACTCGACAGTCCTCTTCAATTGTAGGAAAGATGAACGCACAAAAAAAATAGAAAATTGAAGAGGACATATCTAGATTCGCAACATCTATTATGTCTTCCTCTTCTAGTTTACCCAAGGCCACAAGTGTATCAAAAGAAAGTGGAACATTGAGTAGCTTTTGGAAACCAACAAAGAAACAACAGGTGGATGATACATTAGCTGATTTGTTTTATTCAAGTGCTATTCCATTCAATGTAGCGAGAAATCCACATTTTTGAAATGCAATTCAGAAAGCTACAGAGTTTGGCAAAGGGGTACACATCCCCATCTTCAAAGGCTTTCAGGACAACTCTTTTACAGAGGTCAAAAGATAGAATGACTGAGAAATTAACTAAGGTCAAAGCCTATTGGAAAGCAACAAGTTGCACTATATTGAGTGATGGATGGTTGGATATATGTTAGAGGCCATTGATTAATGTTTCGGTGGCTTGTCCTGATGGTGTTGTGTTCTTGAAAGTGATTGACACCATGAACCAAAAGAAAACTTATGAGTATATTTTTCAAATATTAGAGGAAGCCATTCTTGAAATAGGTGTGGAAAATGTGAAGAGCACACAAAAAATACTGAGAAGGGGGGCAGGGGGGTGAATCAGTATTTTAAGTTGAGCACCAACTTCCACAAAGCACCAACTTCAAATTGTTGAAGCACCAACTCTTTAAGCATTCTCACAACACACCATTTTTGCACTTTGACTTCAAAAACCAATCAGTGTATCAACTAAAAAGCTCATGCATATACATAAGCACTGTAACTCAAATTCTTGACTAAGAAATATGCCCCTCACAAACAGATACAAGAATGAAGATCACATATGAACAGCTCAACTCCCCAAAAAAGCCAAGAACTTATGAACAACAGGCTTACTGATGAAGAGAATGCACTTCAAACCTAACTATCTAGCTTTCAAATGCTCATATGACCTTCATGAAAGCAAGAAATCAACTTCAGAAACACACGCCATTTCTTAGGAGAGCTCCACGACAAGAGCTAGTCGACTATATATGGCACTGAAAAATTCACAACCTCCTTTTGTGCTTACTGTTGCTCAGGAATCTCCACAACTTTGCTAACACCCCCGTAAAACTCCTTATGAATGGTTATTGAGCAGCATCATTAATACCTTAAACTTCACGTCTTCTATACAAAACTATGCATACACTTCACACACACCTTTTCTGATTAACACATCTATATCTTTCATAACAAAGGGAGACTTAGCGCAGGTTTATCTCACTCAATAAAAATGCATAAACGCATTCATACCAATACGTGAGGCACTAATAGACTTCTCTCATCTCTACATACATACAGCCCGCTAGTTTTTGAAAGAAACAAAGGGTAGGGATAGCTACTTAGAAAACTGACATACTCCTTATATTGCATACTTCTTATACGTGAGAAAATGCATAACAAAGATCAAGGCGCACACACATATTCACCTTGAAATGTTCGACACAGCTGAATAAGCAAAACCAACTCCATCAAGAGGCCTAATATTTTTGTTTTCTATTTACGGCTTCATGTAGCGACATTAATTTCGCCCATATACGACCATACACACAAAATCCTTCACACTGCAGCACATAACAAAATGGTACTGCAAGCCGTTTTAATCATCACTTCTTTCATGCACAGCAATGAATGGTCTGCAACTTTTCAAAGCCCAACACGAACATAGCCCATGCCATGTCTTAATAGTGATAGCAATTACAGTTTTAAAAGCACACGACTTCAATTTCCACATCCTCCAAAAAATAACGATTAGAATATACTTACTAAAACAAAGAAGTATGAGCCCCCCTCACTTATGAGATAGGCATTATAACCTCCTATCCGCTTCAAAAACCGTCACCCACCATAAAGAATGTGCGGATAGTAACCAAGCCGTAAAAGTCAAGGAGAATAAAGAAGCCACCACACAAACTTAGCAAGGCATTACAAAAATATTCGACCTTTGAACATTCAAAAAATCTGACTTGGCAAACCTGATCATAGACTTTTCAAACGCTGACTTAGGATGACTAATTTGGCACAAAAAATGACTTGGCATTTTAAACAAGCAAGTAGGCAAATCAAATGGGCAAGCAAGCAACTCAAGTAAGCAAGCAAGCAACTCAAGTAAGCAAGCAAGCACCCAAGTACCCTGACATCAAAGACAAAATACTCAATAAAATGTGGTTCAAGTGGAAACTGATAGTGTGGCAATTGTGTGGGAGCTAGGAAGTTGATTGTAGAGAAGTACCCACAAATATATTGGAGACCATGTGCAGCCCATTGTTTGGATTTATTGCTTCATGACTTAGCTAAATTCCCGTGGATACATGAAGCGATTCATAGAGGGAGGTTAATTGCAAATTTCATAAGAAATCATCGTCTCACATTGAGTCTTTACAAGCAGCATGCATCTAGGGAGTTGTCGAGACCTTGTAACACAAAGTTTGCTTCATTTTATATCACTTTGAAAAGAATGGTTGAAGAGAAAGCAACTTTGAGATCTGTTATTTGTTCCAATGAGTGGGAAAATTCAGCGCTTTCTAAAGGCCTTAAGGGGAAGAACATAGAGCAAATATTTTAAATAGCAATTACTAGGAAAGTGGAGCAAAGGTTTTGAATGTATGCAAACCAATTGTTGATGTGCTTCGTATGGTTGGTGGTGACACTCCTTGCCTTGGAATGCTTTATGAAAACATGGACCTTTGTAAGGAAGCTATTCAAAAAGCACTAAATAATGTAGAAGCAGAGTATATGGAGATATGGGGGACAATTGATTGCAGATGGAAAATGATGCACGCACCTTTACATGCAGCAACTTGATTTTTGGAGCCTAAGCTATTTCATATCAATAGACAAGGTGATTCTGAAATTATAGCAAGGCTTTTAGAGGCCATTGACAAGTTTGAATCAAATCAAGCAATTGCAGCACAAATCAGAGATCAATGTTGGAAATACAAGAGAAGAGAAGGCATGTTTGGAATGTCAGTAGCCGAATATGACATGGCACGAATTGAGGTACCTGGGTATAGATGGTGGATGACCTATGGAGCACAAGCTCTTGAGCTACAACACTTTGCTATTTGAATATTAAGTCAGGGAGCAAGTTCATCAACTTGTGAGAGGAATTGGAGTTGCTTTGACCACATCCATTCCAAAAAGAGGAAAAAATTGTTATCTAGAATGTAGTGCCCCTCCGTGTTTGGCCCTTTCTTGATGTTTGATTAAGTTTGTTTGGGTGAGTTTTTCTGATACGTAGTGTTAAAATTAATTATTTATTAAAGTTGTTGTTTGATATAGAATTAAAATAAATAATTAAATAAATCAATATTGCGAAATAGAAAGTACATGGTTTATTGATGATTAATTAAACTAAATTATTTTGTATAAAGTATTATCATAATTAAATTTAATGATAATTGTTAATTTTATTATCATTGAAATTTAATTATTCAAATGTGAAAATAATATAATTTTAAATAAATAAATTAAATGCGGAAAGATAATATAATTCAAAATGGAATAATTAATTGGAGGAGATTTTCGAACATGTTGTTAAAGCAAGTTCAAAAATGGAAAAAGTGGAGTTCGAGCACATGCATAGCTCCGAACTGGAGGCAAAAAGGAAAGTTATCTTTTTATGTGATAATTGCTTGATTTTTATCTTCAAAAACTAAACATTTTCCTTGTTTTTTAAGAATGATCATTTTGGGAGATTTTTCATGTTTTATGGATTTTTTTGGGTCTTCTGAGAAGAACAAGTAATTTTGGCCGGCAAGAAAATATTTCTTTTGGGGGCTAACTTATTATACAGGGAGATAATAGTCTGGAGAAGATATGCAATATGGATCGGGTGTTGGCAACTTGGACCGATTGGGTTCTCACTCTGTTGGAATGCGTTAAACCCGGTAAGTTAAGGTTTTGTTCCTTGTAGGATACATTGACATCTATTTTGGCTTTCGGACCCGCATGGTCAAAATTTCAATAATATTTGCCATCATTTTGAATGTCAGCCAAACTCTGGTTGTATATGTATCTATGTTTAAATCTGTGTAGTCATCTCTCATGGTGACAGGATTTATAACGTTTAACCAAATGACTATTGTGCTTTACTCCATTGACATCTATTTATTTCAAACATTGGATTCTCTTTGTTCTTCGTTAACTTCAAACCATAGGTAAATTTAGAATACCTCTATTCTTGTTGTGGCACGATTAGAGGAGAGATTGCAACTGTTTTTAGAAAGGCAATAGATCTGTCATTCACTTGTAAAAATGCTCCCTATGCTTTTACATCTAACACCGCCACCTTTGCTAGAATCATACCTGCATGCTCATGCCGCAGCTTTTGCAATTCATATCTGATAGAATGCACATTAGTATAGTGCAAGCCTTCTTTTCTGGTTGCCTTATTTATTACCACCAATATTCTCCACAAGAATTTTGTGCCTGTTTATACGATGGAAATGGTTCACATCTCTCATAACAATTTCTCTTGCAACAATCTTGGGGATGAATTTAGATGTAGCGCGACATTCAGAGTATACTCGAGCATTAAGTAAAAGTCTTGAATCCAGAAATACCCTACTGCTTTCAGCCGCTAAACTAACTTCTCCAAGTTTGCTTACATATTCCGCGTTGGTGGGTGTGATTTGTCTCCTACTCAAAAAGCATCTTTAGTTCTATTTAAATACACTGATTATACAATTGATTTTTATTTATCTATTAATATGGATATTTTATATATTTGTATTAAATATATATTTATATGTAAAATTATGTTGCCATATTATAACTTATAAGGGGAAGTATTTGTTAGAGGTATAGTTAGTATTTAATTAAACCATTGCCCTATTTGTTAATCCGTTGGTAGTATAGAGTAACGATTTATTAATCCATAGATGAATTTAGATTTAGATATCATCTGGGTAAATTAACCATTAGGCACTTCAATTTAATAATCAATAGTTCCTTGTGTATTTTTATCCATTATACAAGTTAACAATTAGACAAGTTAGAAAATAGATTTAACAGAGCAAAGAAATTTTATCAACAACTACCCACTTAATAATGTATGGATCATTGATAGTATAATTTAATTATGAAGGAGATCTTTAAAAGCAACTCATTGTCTATTCATAAGGAATTGCATAGTATCAATAAGGTATTACTTATATGAAGTGAACAAATACAATGGGGCTATGAATGATTAATAAGCATTCTAATATCATGGTTTATACACAAGATTTTTATGTTTAGGTAAGTGAGTCTTATTAACCCATCAACCCATGTGCGAGTTTAATTTAGAAAAAGACAACATTGTGGAAAACCTTAGGGAAAATTTTACTTATTGAAATCTTTACTAATAATTGTTGCTAAACAAGTTATTGGATGATTAACCTTGATTGAGTGCATAATAGAAAAATAGATGATGTATTTGTGTCTTAAGGTATATATAGGT
The DNA here is from genome assembly GCA_007115665.2 of Sequoiadendron giganteum. Lineage (NCBI taxonomy): Eukaryota > Viridiplantae > Streptophyta > Pinopsida > Cupressales > Cupressaceae > Sequoiadendron > Sequoiadendron giganteum. The sequence goes on along the minus strand of CM021109.1, from coordinate 391,038,734 downwards.
TAGGGTCTATAAAGTAGAGTGGTATACTAGGTTTGGTATAATTAAATGGGTATCTAAACTAGACTTCTTTGAAAGAGTATAAGTTAAGATTTGGAACTGGTCTTGAGTGTATGTATATTTGTTTTGAGTTCTTGGATTAAGTGATTAAGTTAGTGAGTAAAATAGAAGTTGAAAGAATTCTTGTCTTCATGATTAATGCGACAATGTGTGTGTCTCGAATATGGAAAATGAGCATTATAAAAGTGGAAGTGATGTTTATCTATGGAGATGTTCATGATTGCTTGTTATTGTGTGTTTGCTTCAAATGGTGTATTTCATGGTTGCAATGTTTGATTGTTTCCTTATGATCAATTTCGTGTGCGGCTTTGGAATTTAAGTTGATTTTCATTATTGTTTTATGGAGGGAGTTTTTTGTGCCAAAAAGATTATCGAGAGACTTCCAGAGGCTTGGGGGAAAATATCTTTAGTTTTGATTTCATGATTTTGTCTTTTGGAAGTGATTGATTTTATACTTGAATTGTGTACATGAAGGTTTTAGCCATGCACTGCTTAGTCATCATTAAGGTTGATTTTGTGTGCGAGAGGGTTCAAGCCTCGCTTTATGTGTACGTGCATGTGGTTTGTGATTTTGTGCAAATGGCTTTACCCGGTTGGATATGTAGGGTCTTCTAGTAGTTAGTAGGGGGAGTGGCTCTCACTAGGGGTCAGTGCACAAAGTGGCGTCAAGGTAACTCATTGAGAGTTTCTTTAATTATTGATAATCTAAAATGAATTAGGGGTTGGGCAATTCACATTAATCAAGATAATGGTAACGCCTCATTCATGGCTCAAGTGCTCGTTTAGGCTTGAGATGAGTGGGAAGGCCTAGAATGGCAAGATCAACTGCCTTGTCCTTTTGAAAGGTATGTTGATCCCGCATGAGTAAGAATGGGGGCCGGGGATCGGTTGAGGTTGCCAGGGTAACCCAGGATGGAGGTCGGGGACCTAGGAAGATCCGCATTAGGTAACCCATATCAAGCTATGCGATGACACTCTTCCCTATAGCAACCTTGTATGCCCTGTGTGTTTTCCCCTTGTTGTTCATGTACCTTTGGAGGCGGGTGTTTCTTTGTGTTATGTTTGTTACTCTTGTATGTTGTCATGTTAGCCTATGTCTGCTTGACTGTTTGTGTAGTGGGTCCTTATTGTCATCTCCTAGCACAGGGGGTGGACCTTAGGGTTCCACATGGTTGGGTGGAACATGCTATGCACTCCATTGGGTTCCCAGTTGATGTTCGTGTGCATCGATGTGGTACCTTATGCAAAGTTTCTAGATCTTGTACCAGACTTGGAAATAACATTGATGCTATGCAATGTAATCTTTTCAGTTGTATCTTATCATGTATTTGATGTATCCTTCCCGTGGTTATAAGGGAGGCTGTGATGTAAACTTGTAAATAGTGTAAGGATCTACCCCATGTATGGGAAGTTGTATATGTATTCTTAGGTTCACATTTTATGCTTTTAAATGGTGTTGGATATGTGGAAATATATTTATATACTTCTTTTAATGTAGTGGATGTAAATGAACTCTTGTTATTAGTTATTTTACGATGTATGTTTAGGTTGGTTAATTGTTATGTTTGTAATGCAGTTATGATACCCTAAAGGACATAGTTAGTGCAAATGTACATGTAGTTTACATCCTATGTTATTGTTAGTATGATCTATATGTTGATTCGCTTTTTAAAAAAAAAATGTGTCATAATTGTTAGTTCGTTGTGTTGTCCTTTGGGGTTTCGTGGCGAGGCGTTACGAAAGTTGGGAGATCTTGTCTACATTCGCAGTAATCTAAAATTGTTCATGAATAAATCAGCAAATGACTCCATATCTTCTTCACAACAACAAATTCCAAAAGACATAGCAATGCCAATTGCAGATGAGCCTAACTTTTTTTATGATGATTTGGGTAGTGATACTGATGATGATGTTGTATCATCTCAGCCAAGTGCTCTTGATGACTTGGAGCTCTTTTGAAGTTCCAATGTCTTACTCTTGATTGTAGATTGTACCTTTTTGACAAAAAACATCTTTGCAATCGTGATATCACATATTTCTTATGGATTATCTTTTATAAATGTGTAATCTTTTCATGATGATTTCAAATCTATTTAGCAATGTTAAACTATTTTAATAATTTTGTGGATATATTACTTATATTAAAAATATATAGATATATATAAGGCGAACTTAATGCCGAAACTTTTTTCAATTTTTTTACCCTTGTAAAATTTCATCTGAATTTTATTATTGCCGAATTCGAATTTGAATTCGAACCTTGTGACTTAGGATTAGGTGAAGCAAGTGATGGCAGAAGCTAGAGATATTCAAATGTTCATTTGCAACCACCACACGAATTGAGGTATCTAGGTATAGATGATGGGTGACCTATGGAGCACAAGCTCCTAAGCTACAACACTTTGCTATTCGAATATTGAGTCAGGGAGCAAGTTCATCAGCTTGTGAGAGGAACTGGAGTTGCTTTGAGCACATCCATTCCAAAAAGACAAATAAATTGTTGTCTAGAGAGTTGGGAGATCTTGTCTACATTCGCAGCAATCTAAAATTGTTCATGAACAAATTAGCAAATGACTCCACATCTTCTTCACAACAACAAATTTCAGAAGACATAGCAGTGTCAGTTGCAGATGAGCCTGACTTTTTTTATGATGATTTGGGTAGTGATACTGATGATGATGTTACATCATCTCAGCCAAGTGCTCTTGATGACTTGGAGCTTTTTTGAAGTTCCAAAGTCTTACTCTTAACTATAAATTGTACCTTTTTGACAAAAAAACATCTTCACAATCGTGATATCACATGTTTCTTATGGTTTATGTTTTATAAATGTGTAAGCTTTTCATGATGATTTCAAATCTATTTAGCAATTTTAAACTATTTTGATAATTTTGTGGATATATATATATAAGGCGAATTTAATGTCGAAACTTTTTTCAATTTTTTTACCCTTGTTGAATTTCATCTGAATTTTATTGTTGCCGAATTCGAATTTGAATTTGAACCTTGTGACTTAGGATTAGGTGAAGCAAGTGGTGGTAGAAGCTAGAGATATTCAAATGTTCATTTGTAATCACCACACCTCACTTGCTCTCTTCAGGATGTTTTCAAAGAAGAAATTCCTCAAACCTGTTGAGACAAGAAATGCCAATTACTTCATTTTGTTAGAGAGGATGGTTGAGGTGCATGAACCTTTACAATTGATGATGGTGAGATAGCCTAATTCAAGCTCTATTGAAGGAAAATCCATCAAACAAAGGATCCTTGATGACAATTGTTGGTCCACTGTGAGGTAAGACATTGCTGATTTTATTATTAAATTGTTAATTTTATTAAATATTAAATATTAAATTGCCGATTTTCATATTAAATTTCTGATTTTAATATTTCACTTTACTGTTCAATGTTTAACTTCTGAAGTTTCAAACTTGTCTATTAATTCTTTTGAAATTTTTGTTTGCATTTTGTAAATAGGTTTTGCTCTTTCATCTCACCTGTTGTAGATGTCATTGGATATGCTAATATGGACTCTCCTAATCTTGGAGAGAGATATGAGACATTTGATGGCATGCTTGGAAAGATAAAGCAAACAATTTTGACTAAGGATCCTACTTTGGGATTATATGAGCAATATATTAAGCCCATTGTGATGTGGAGGTGGAACACAATGATCACATTGCTTCACATGGCATCCTTTGTTGTAAATCCCAAATGGTATGCACCAGAGGCTAGAAGGTTGCCTCCTTGGGATGACAAAGAGGTGAAGGAAGGGCTAACGAAGGCCTTTCAAAAGATGTATACAATTGAAGTGTCTGCAATGGCTTACCTTCACAAATATTCATGGTCCAACATTCAATAAACCAAAGGCAAAGATAGATAGAGCTACATTAGCTCAAATTGACCCTATTGGATGGTGGACATGGCACAGAAAGGATACATCACAATTAAGGATGCTTGCCATTTGCCTCCTTTCACAAGTTGCTTGTTCCTCTGCTGTAGACAAGAATTGGTCCACATATGGCTTTATCCACTCCATCAATAGGAATAGACTTACCTCTAGAAGAGAGAAGAAGCTAGTGGTCATGCATAGTGCTCTTCGACTTCAAGATTGTCAAACTCCAAAGTATCAACAAACTCCAACTTTACGATGGGATGTTGATCTCGAAGACGTCACCCAAGTTGATGAGGAGGCACCAGAGGGATTGGTTGGAAAGACTTACCTCTAGAAGAGCGAAGAAGCTAGTGGTCATGCATAATGCTTTCCAACTTCAAGATCGTCAAACCAAAGTGTCAACAAACTCCAACTTTATGGTGGGATGTTGATCTCGAAGACATCACCCAAGTTGATGAGGAAGATGCACCAAAGGGATTGGTTGAGATTTCGTTGGATGAGGCAAACCCTCACAACAATAGTGACTCAAAGGAGGTCTCCTATTTTGATGCAATGTTGAGAGATGCAGATTAGGGGCAGCAATGTACTTTCACTTTTTGTATTTTCATATTGCAATTGAAAGTGAAACATGTAGCCTTTAGGCATTTTGTTGTAATTTGTATACTATTTTTTAATATCATATGCATATTGACAATGAATCTTGAAATAAATTTGAATTAAGTTTTGACATTTGCTAATATGTTTGACTTTGACTCTCATGTGAATTCTTAATTTAACACAAATGTTATGTATTAAGGTCCTATAATGTATATATGAAAGCTTTATCAATGTTATCATATGAATATCTAAAATTGTCCTATATATCTTATATTTTCCCTATTTTTTATATAGCCATCCCCAAAATGGCCCGAAAAATTCAGGACTTTGAAACACATCCCCTCATCCCCTATCGTCCATGTCTTGGAAACTTGAGGTAACATAGACTTTACTTCATTGTTTGTGTGAGTAATGGCATGCTTTGAGGCTTGTTTCACTCGCTCAATAAAGCATGGTTGAAAGAGCAGAAGTATAACTAACAAAGGCAGAAGAGATATGGTTTGGACATCCTAGGGAACCTGCATTTGTGAAAATCAGTTGTAGTTGATAGGTTTGGCTACAAATGAACCTGCACAATAAGTATGACTACATATGAACCCGCAAGCAAGTCAAGTTCAGGGATGTATGTGTCTGCTAGGTGCCTCATATAAGACCAAATTTCAGGCTCAAGCAGCCAAAGGGAAGGAAAAGTATTTCTCCTTCCATCTTGTTTAGGCATTTAGAATGCTCCCTATGGTTTAATGGCTCATATGAATGTATAAATAAACCCCAAAGGGTCATGTATTGGCATTGAATAGGTGGTTTTGCCATTAGTGATCATTCTAAAGAGTTATAGAATGATTGTGCAGCTGAATGCAGCAGTGAAGCATGTTGCTTAAGCAAGTCTCCATAACAAGGTGAGCTTGTAGAGCATTACAGAAGTGCTAGAGGAAGGATACAATGTTCTTGGATATTCAAATTGAGAAATTGGCTTGTATATCTAGCATGATGACAGTAGAAACGAGGAGGTACAGCCCCACTCTTCTGCCCAAATTGGGTTGCTACATTATGATAATCCTCTCTTTTCAAGTTTGTTTCAGTCTTTTACTTGCTTAAATTCATTCCATGTGACTACTTCACAAATTCAAGCACTAAGCAAGCGTATAAATTACATGTTCAGTTGATTGCAAGCATGGTTATTTTTTACAACAGAAAGTAGCAGTAAAATTCGGTCAATACAAGTTTACAAATCCGTAATACTTTTTTGTTACAATATTGCTTTTGTGGATTGGAACTCAGTTTTTGCAAACTGATTTACGGCACTATTGGCATGTATTTACTTAAGTAAAAGATGTAGAGAGCAGCCCAACGCTCAGCAAACATCATTTTTCTGCCTTATGCATGTTGGTTTCAATAGCATATTGCATTGGATCAGCACAAAGTAAATTTAAACCCATGCTGGTGAATCGCACATTAGAATATCCAAGTTGATTAAGGATAAAAGCCTAAGTTCAGAACCTGAGAGGATTGAAACTGAAGGGGGCTAGGGAAGATGGCATATAGGTACAGTAAAAAGTGCAAGTCCCCTCCGAATGATGGATACCAAAAGGGAAATGGAACACTCACTCAGAAATGCAAAAACAATTCAAAGAGGAACCCGGATGTGCAGGGAAGGCATGATCAACAGGCTCTAATAGTGTCGATCTTATTTTTTAATGGTATATTGCTTACTAAAGGCCTATGACCACAGGTTCAAAAGATTAAAATAGAAAATAAAATGTTTCTAGCTCCCAATGGCATAATGCATGGATCTTGCTGCCAACTAATACTACTAGCACATAGGCGTTTGGCAGAAGTATAGGATAAAATAACGTACAGCAAAGAGGGAATCTCCAATGGATGGATAGGCCCCAGCATCTGAGGATAATCATTATGTCTCATTATGTATCTATTTTGGATTAAGGTGAGCAAGCACCTAATGTCGTCATTGTTTATGATTACCCATGAGGAATACAGTGTGATGAATGACATGATGAAAATGTATTGAAAATGGTATTAGCACATAGAGACTTGCTTATGATATGTAGATACTTAATGACAACCTTAGAAGAAATGTGGATAGAGGTAGAGGTTTATGGCATGTAGAAACACTAAAATAAATTCTCTTAACTAAGTATAAGGAAGTGAAGGTAATTATAGATCCTAGACCCTCACAGTTTATATGATGTTGAGAGGGACTGTTAGAAATAGCATCACGTGGTTGTGAGAACTTGAGTATAGCATGATGCTAGGTGTGGGTGTGCTTAAGTATAGCATGATGCTAGTAGTAAGAACTTGACCTTGGCAGGTATTGGATCATAATAATAAATTGTCATAATGAGAACATAACATAATCTAAGTGTTCAAATGGAAATGTTTGTAATTCAGGTTTAGATGAATCTTTGGTGACTTTGCGAGATTGAAAATGAAGTGGAATTACAGCATCATTATAGGAACAAAAACAAACTCCCTGACTATTAAGGAGATATAGGTATAAGGTTTTTTGAGGGTCAACTTGCCAAGTAATCTATCACGTATTTCTTCCAAACATCTGAGAGAAGTTTTTCTGATGAACCTTTACATTGAATCCTCTCTCAATAACTGAGATTAACTATTCTGTGATCAAAAAAATTCTCGGCTTCAAAAGGATTGTTTAATAATGAAGAAAATTAATCAGTATGATAACACACAAAATAAAAGGGAGAAGTTTTTCTGATGAACCTTTACATTGAATCCTCTCTCAATAACTGAGATTAACTATTCTGTGATCAAAAAAATTCTCGGCTTCAAAAGGATTGTTTAATAATGAAGAAAATTAATCAGTATGATAACACACAAAATAAAAGGTTAAATCCATAGCATGGTACAGCATCATCAAAAGGAAATGTCAAGTTCTGACCCTAAGTACATTTATAAAGATAATCTCTGCAACTCATGTTATGATAGGAACTCTGTTGCTAATCTCCATAAAAAACAAGCTCAAAAGTCTGACAACATTGAAGCCAAACCTGAGCATTACATATAGGTTATCTACTTCTGCTAGCATTAAGATTGCCAGACCTGAAAATGGTAAAGATCAGGTACAGAAAGTAAAAATCAAAGAAATACAATCAAAAAAAGTTGATGAAGGCAAAGAGATGGTATAAAAAATTAGTATTACTTGTCCATGGCTGCGTTGCTGGAAAAGGAACACTGGAAGAAATTGAAGCAGAATATCTAGGCCCAACAAGCAAACCAAATTAATGGATTGAAGAGAATAGAATGAAAGAAAGTAACAGAGGGGAAAGATTGTTGGTGGATAATTCAGTCAATTCAGAGAACTACTGCAACGATCCAAGAAAAACAATATCATGCTATGCATCTCTATGGTGGCTTTCCCATCTTATGGTAGAGTTTGAAGACTGTATAAGTACTAAAGATGTCACTTTCCATCTCCTACTTCAACACCATTAAACACTTGGAGGAGATTCCCAAGTAGTTCAGTATGAACTTTGAGGAAGAAGCCATAGAGCAAGAGCTACTTTCCATGGCCCATCATTGCATCTAGGCTTAGAAGGAGGGGGAACTACAACCAACAAGGTGTTTGTGTTAATTGGTGTTTAAGCTTCACGTCTATCTATCTGTTTTCTTCTGTTAAAGCAAGTTTCTGATAGCGACAGAAAACCGAAGCTCGGCATTTGCTTAGGAAATAGAATTGTTCCTGGGCTGGAGAGCGGGATAATCTGGTTTTTGGACGCTCTGTTTAGTTACTCTACAGCTGTGAACTTTGAATCTTCATTTTAACGAATTTCGCCGTTATCTAACAGAGGGTAAAAAAATTTAAAAACAGTAACTATTGGTCGATGCGGCATTGCTTTCAGAACTGAAACAAAAGCTGTTGATGGGTTATTATGACATTTCGGATCTGACTAAAATGTCAAGGAATCAACGGTGATTCCAAGAAATCCTTACTCTGCTCTGTAAATTCCACAAAGAAAAAAACATTTGTAGAATAATTTATAATAGTTTTTAGTGGCATTTACATATAAAATGTTACCTTGGGTATAGATCCAGGATTGAGCTTGTTGATGAGGTTGCAAAGAAGGGTTCCATTACTCAAGCAGGCTCTCAAATCTTCTTCGGAAGGCTCATCACCCAAATGCAATGGCTCACTCTCAAACATACACTTCAACCAAGCTGCAACATCCGACCTTCGCGCACCTACATTCCACAATAACAGAATTAGCCGATCTCCACAATGCCCACCAAAAAGAAATCGCAGCTTGGGGGCATTACCTGCTTCTGCATCCTTTCTTGAAGCCATGTGAATATCACTCAACTTCATAGTAAGCTGTTGGCAAGCATGGTTGATGCCATCTTCCACCAAAGCCTCCGCACTTTGAAATCCCAGCTTGCTATCAACACCATTAGTCACACTCTCCAACGATGAACCGCAGCCATTTCCTATCAGTCCTTTTTCCCCCTTGTCCCCAACCATTTTCTATCAATCCTCGCTCCCCAAGCGTAAGAATTCAGCAAGCCGAGCTTTCAATCCAACCGTAAAAAATAGGAAAAAATGTCGTAGAACAAAAATGCCGTCGTTATTACACAGGTTTTAAATAATAAAAAAGGCCGGCTCCCCGCGCTCACGCAAACTGTTCACAATCACCCGCGCTAATCCGTAGAAACATCCTGTGCTGAAAATGTAGAATACAAAAATGTAGTCCCTAGGAAGATCTCTTATATTTACAGAAGAAACCCAACTACCAAGCATGAACTGGAATAGTCATTCGTATTCGCAAAGGTGCGAAATTTGTTATGATAACTCAAATTCCTAGACGTGTAAGGTGCAGATTCATTCCAGGGAGTTCGGAGTGGAGCCCAGAGACCTCGGAGTGAATGCAAAGCGTCCCGTACTAAAGAAGTGACAGGAGATTTGAGCCGTTTTAGGCGAATTCTGAAAAGGGTCCCCAAGTAGATCTTAAGATGTATTTTAACCCTTCCCGATATTCTTTAGCCCTGGTAGATCCGGCCGTCCAGCTCAGGTAACAGCGTCTTTACTGCACCCGTGCTTTAGCGTTCTCCGAGCCTCGAACCTCCAACCTCGAATCCCGCTTTAACTGACGTGCTTTCGGCGTTTGGGCTTGGAAATCTGGGGCCCTGGACATTGGACAAACAGAAACAGACGGTCAACTGCCGTCAGCGGCCGGGTATCCCCTAATAAATATACAATTGCCAGTTGACCGATCGCAACCGTGCCTGCCACTGCCAGGTGTTGGTTGTCAAATAGCTTTGAGTATAAAATTAAGCTTGTCAGCGGTTCTGCCCATCACAAAGCGACATTCGGTCTTTTAATGCACCGAACGTAAGACATACCAGAGAAAAAACATAGTAAAGTGAGGAGGAGTTGGAATGTAAAAACTGGGGGGCCCCTCGGGCCTGGCCTCTGGACCCGGGAGCCTGGAGCCTGGAGCCTGGTTAAGAGTAGTTTTTGTGTTTAGAGGGGTGGGGGTGGAAATTTGGGAAAGCAACCGGGAGAGCGAGAAGTTCCAAGCTGTAAAGTGGCGAAGCGGCGGTTGGGATGAGGTGGGGAGGTGGGACTGGCAACGACTATTTTTCAAGTTGTTGGGAATGCGTGTTGCCCCACGCGACACTGACATTAATTCACGTTTGTGCTTCCTAATTTAAAACACCCCGACTTCCCCGTGAACCGGACAACCAACTTGTACTCCTTTCTTTTCCGATTGTTTCGAGTAATCTGAGCATTTGAAGGGGATAAGAAAAATCTCTCTTACATAAATTTGGATCAAGATACTGATAGTATGAGTATATGAGAATTTATTTTAGATATAAAATATTTGAAGAAGTTATACATATATTTTAGATATTGTAAAATAATGGTTGAATAAAAGGTAACAAATTTTAACAGTTTAATAAAATATTTGAAGTTATTACATATCTTTTATATATTGTAAATAGTGGTCAAAAAAATAACAAATTTTAATAGCTCATTATTATAGCATGACTCAATAAATTGTAATATATTTAGAGAAGCTTTAGTTCAACTAGTCAAGCAACAAAAAAACTAATTTGTAAGGTCAGAACAGTCATGCTCTAACTAGTTAAATTCATGATTTACTTGAGAAATGCAAAAGGGCAAAAAATAAAAAAGTTTAAAATTAATTGTTTGTCAGTTAATGTTTGGTTTGGCGATGATTGCAAAAGGCAAGGAGAGTGTTGAAAGAGAAAGACAAAGAGAAGTCAAGCATTAAGTGTTACAAGCTAATCATGAAAGTGGAAAAAGCTAATTCCATGAATGCAAGGCATGAAGAGCTAATCTACCTTGGAAAAAATAACCCAAAATTATTCCCAGGGAGCTTAGTCAAGGAAAAAACACATAGAGAAACAAATTACAACTAGTCAATGGTTTAATTATGCAAAGCAAATTTATGAGCAAGAAATAGAGGTTAAGCCCCCCCTCCTTTGATCATCGCGTCAATTATGTTTTTCACCTTGTAAGAGGTGAAGGTTGGTATTAAGAAATTGGGTGTGGGAAAGTAAAGGACTTAGTTGAGCTTCAAGTTGAATACCTTTTATCGGGGGCAAGTATCCTTGCACCTCTCATTGTAAGAATATTTAACAACATCATTCTACAAGGTTTCCCAAAATATTGGACCACCAACTTAGTGATACCTCTTTTTTAAGAGTAGTGATGCTAATAATCCTTCCAACTATATGACTATCATGATCAATCCTTTATTTGCAAAAAAAATTGGTAGCATGGTTGAAATCATAATCAACGAGTGGGCAAAGGAAAAGAAGGTTTTAGGCCTAAGCATTCTATGCTAGATCATGGAGTTACTTTGAAGCACATCTTTGAAAAAGTTTGGGATGAAGAGGAAGAAGCCTATTGTTGATTTGTTGACTTTAGGAAGGCCTTTGACATGGTCCCTGGAGATGAGCTATGGTGCGGGATGGAGGAGCTTGGTATTCCCATGCATTTTAGAGCATTGGTACATCAACTCTATGAAGAAGTTTATGTAAAATCATAATGCATGTAGGTATCTCATAAAGTTTTAGGAGTGATATCAGAGTTAAGAAGGGTGCCCTTTTTCCCCCGCACTTTTTGATATTTATATTAACCAACTTGAAGAATGGTTAAAATTTACATTGTGGTGATGAGGTTCACCTAGGGAAATATTTAAAAAAGATTCTTTTATATGTGAATGACCTTATTCTGGTCGCTGAATCTACTTGTGGGCTACAAGAGCACCTTTTTTTCCTTGAGTAATTTTTTGTGAGGTCATGGGTATGCAAGTCAATATTAGCAAAGCCAAAATCATGATTTTCTCCAACAAAAGGAAAAGATCCTTGAATAAGTTCTACTTTGAAGGAAATGCCCTTGAGGAGGTAAATGAATACAAGTATCTTGAGATTAACTTCAATGGCAAGCTTAGTTGGGAGACTTGTAGAAAGAAAAGAACTTTAGGGGTTGAAAATCTTTATTTCCCCTCCAAAATAGATGTAGATAGGCAGAGTTATGGGGTTGGAAACCTATTTAAACTCTTTTTGGAATTTTATTTGTTCTAGTGATGTTTTATGGTTGTGAGCTTTGGGCAAGCAGTAGATCTGGGGCAAAGTGGAAGCAAATAAAGAGAATTCAAAAGCACATTATCATCAATAAGTTTAGAATAAAAGTGTTAACCCCTTATGATATTTTACTAGCTAAAACATGGTTGTTCCTATGGAGTCATTATCATGGTTAATCTCATAAGATGTCTCAAAATAATTGATTAAATGAAAGCAAGTAGATGGCCTAAGTTTCTCTTCAATGAGGTCCTAAGTGAGAGAAAGAAGTCATGGATGAAGCAAAATAAGTGGATGAACATGGGGGATATTTATTTAAATGTTTGTCCTAGTGACAAGAAATATATCAAGGCATTTCTCATAAAGAAATTTCTCAAGGCTATGTGGGGAAGAATTCTAGGGATAAAGAAGAGGTATTACCTTAAGGAATTTAATCCCATATGTGGTCATCAGCAAAAAGTATACATAGGGGCAAATATCCCTAAGAGTAAAGATTATAATTGCTTAGTCAAGAACTAACTCACATCAACTTCAATGTGAGAATGGAAGGTGAAAAAGGTCAAAGGAAGTTTAGAAAGAGAGCTCAATTTGTATCTGCTCAACAAAAACCGCCTAAGCCTTAGCAATTTTCTTTTCCTTTGCGGCTGCACCTTAGTTTTGTATGCTCACTGTTCTCGGAGCTTGCCACGTGGCTGCCTCTTGAAATTTTTGCTTTGACTTCGCTTCGCTTTTCAGTAGGCTCTGTCTGCATGTTGTGTGGCTCGCACTGGCTGCTTTTCTGAGTCGGGTCCGCCTCGTTCCTTTCTTTTGCTTGGAGCTCTCCACATGGATCTCTCTCGCGGCTTTTTGCTGGGCATTCTTGCTGCTTTCTGTCGAGCTCCGTTTGGGTGACACGTGGCATTTCTATTCCTGCGTCGGTTACCTTGGAAATGTCGACGAGTCTTTTGTGCTTCCTGCTGCTGCGTGTCCTCTCTTGTTGCTACATGGTTTTCCATTTCGTGTCATGGCCTCGTTGGCGTGTTGTTGATCGATGGATGTTTACTGTGGCGGCTCAAGAAAATATGGGCCGAGGATTGCCGCGCGTGGTCTGCTCTTCCATGATGCATTTTCAGGCGGTGGGATGGCCAATATATGGGTCCTGGTTTTCTTTTTTTTAGGTTGTTGATTAAGTTTATAAAAAACTCTCAAGCACTGGAAAGTAAGCCTCGTGTAATAGTTGCTTCTAATTCAAAGACTTCGGACTGTGCCAAATAAATTCGGCCTTTCTATTTTCAAGCGTTTGTTGGAACTATTGACCTGTGTTGTTATCTTCATTTTGTATGAATGCCTATTCTTCAGTTTTTGTAACCTCTTATAGCTAGAATGAATACAGATCATGTTTCTACTACTCTTCTATGTTAATACAAAGTTATGCTTGATTACATTATACAAATTAGAGGGTATTTTTGCGTGACAAGTGCTTTTGAGAAAATTATCTTAAATAACAGCAATTTACTGATTCGGGCCTTTGCATTATGCACTGTGCTCTGATAAAGTTGTCTAAAGATTTGGCACATCGCCTGTAGTGTAAATTTTACATTTCTCGCAATCTCCCTTACCTTTTACTTCACCCAATAAGTGAAGAGCCAGCTTCGATAAAATCCCGGAGATTATTTAGCTAGCGCAAAATGTCCCCCAATAGTTAAATTTCCCATAAGGTTGTTGCTACATGCAAAATATTGCGTCAACAGTTCTTTTTCTGGCATGCCCAGTGGGACCGTGAACTAGCACGTTCGCCTGATTTTTAGAAGTGTGTATGAGTCATCGGCCTGTAACCAGGTCGCAGACTGCGAGAGTCCCTGGGCAGCTTGTACCTCCTTTAGTTTCTGTACACACGAGAGGTCGTTGAGGTAGCCCTTCACCTCCTTCGTCTCCTCCTTCTCCGACATCGCCTAATCCACCCGCACCTATGGCTGCTAGAAATTACGTAGCCTGGGACTCCAGCAGTCCATTGGTAGCACCTGTGCCTCCTGAAGTATGGGCCCCCATCCCTATTTCGGCTCTAAAGGGTATCCCTAAATATTTTGGGGACGAATCAAAAACACCCACAAAGCACCTGCAAGATGTAGCAGACGTATGTCTAGTACATGGCGTATCAAACGAGAATGTAGCCCTTAGATTGTTGGTCGCCTCATTCTGAGGAAAGGCGATGAACTGGTACCAAACCATTGAAGCAAACACTATTGTGACTTGGGACCAGCTCGGAACCCCTTTTTACGAACGTTTCTGTAATGCTGGTGATAGATCGTCGCTATACCATCAATTGGCCAACATAAAGCGTGCTCCTCATGAAGCTCTGCCCAATTTCAATGCAAGGTTCCATTCGACCTGGCAGAGAGTGCTTGTTGGTAGCCGACCACCTCCAGATCTGGCTTTTCTGTTCTACCTGAAGTCGATAAATGTTGATATCTCCATGGTGTTACAGGCTCTGGGCGGAGAAACTCTTCCTAATGCTTACGCTTTAGTTGTTGCTACAGAAAATAATTTGATTACTACAGGAAAATTGGCACCGAGACCCATCATGCCATTGTTCCCCGAGTGCAATGCTCTAGAAGCCAAAGTTCCTTCTACTAGTGCATCTGCGGCTCCCCCCCAATCTATGTACATCTATCTCAGAAGTGATCCAAGCACGACCCCGACGACAGCTCCTGTAGTAGCTCCGGTGCCGAACCCCATGGCTGTTGAGATGAACGAAATGAGAGAACAGATGCGGGCTATGACTAATGAACTGACTACTTTGAAGCGGCAACAATACAACTATCAAAAGTCGGTATACCAAAATTACCAAGGCGGAAAACCTCTGTACCAATCAAACCAGTGGCAGGATAGGTCACAAGGGAATACTTCGGCTCAATCAAGTAACCAGGTGGTTCCAGTGACCCTACCGATGCAGATTGTTCATCCTAGTTCAAATAAGGAGTTGGTGGCGGGACAAAACAATTTAGCCGAAGATGCTAACTCATGGTGTTTTCCTTGCAATGACACACACATGCCATGAAACTGTCTGTGGGGAAATTTGCAACAACAAATCGCAGATCAACGTAGCCAAGGCTGCACATCCGTTTCTGGCAACTCACCATATGCTTCTCAACAAATGGACAATGTGGTCCTCGCCGCACAAATGCAGGGGATGTCTATCCAGCAAGAGTCAGAGATTGTCCCGAACCAGGCCCTCTTTTCGTGGATGGAAGGAGAAGAGTCAGCGTTTTCGAATGACATCCCTATTGATAAAGTACCCCGAGTGCAATCTGATTATAATACACGTTCTAAGTGTAGATTTACTAGAGAGTTTACAGCATTACCTACCAAGGTTATGTCACGACCAATGCCCATCCCAACGATAGGCCTATTACCAACCCCACCACAGTCAAAGACGGCTGTTCTTAGCCCTCCGAATCTGCTTCCTCCCAAGACAAAGGCTTCGTCGGTCACTTCTACTGTTACCAAACTGCCGGATATACCGACTGTGAAACTTGTAACGGCCGCCAGACCTAAAGAGCAGGTAATCGCAACTCACCAGTCGAAAGCGCACTTCAACGTGGTGGAACAATTGAGAAATTCATCAGCCAACACTTCTCTATGGGATGTTCTGGCCATTCCAGAGCAGAAAGTACTGCTACAAAAGGCGCTGTCAATTGAAGAAGATTCTAAGGTTTCTGCTCTACCCAATAGAGAGGATCCATCCAGGTCCGACCTAGATAAAGTGTTAGCGATTCAACCAGAGGAGAAGCTTGAGTCCGAAAGGGAAAGTAAGCCTAAACCTAGACCTTTCTTTCTAACACTAATTATTGGTGACAAGTTGCTGCATAACTGTATGATCGACTCTGGTGCTAGCACCACTGTCATGCCAAAGCAAGTAGTTGATGTCTTGGGTCTAAAATATGAGCCTCTGAATAAAGGAGTCATGCAGCTTGATGGAAATAAGGTGGATACTGTTGGAATAATTAAGGGATTACCTATGACTTTGTTTGTCTGCCTTAGTATCACTGTAAATCAAGATACCATACTCATTGATATCCCTCCCCTATTTGGAATTTGTTTGTCCCAAGAGTTCACTGCAAATGTAGGAGGATATCTGGCTTTAGACTGGTCCCACTTAATTCTAAGGACCAAGAATGGGGCCAAGATGAAACTGCTATCAGAGACTTTACATCCTGAGCACATTGCTGATGGGGCTTTGCTAAATTTTGAAGAAGCAACACACACTTCAATCTCTCAAGAGGAAAGGTATAATGTCGAATTTTTTGAAGAAGAGGAGGCTACTAGCTCTCGATCAGTGGATGAAGAAAATTTGTTGAAAGAATTTATTGATACAGATCCTTTTGGGAATTACCACTCAACTGGCCTCAGAACCTATGTTATTCATGAAGAAGGGCAGATCGTGCCTAAAGTTACTAAAGAACCTGAGGGTGAAGAATCTTTGGAAATATGGACGTTATATTTTGATGGAGCCAGATGTAAAGTAGGAGCTGGAGTTGGGATTTGTTTGGTATCTTCGTCCGACAAAAAGACGTTGAGGTCTTACCGTTTCCAGTTTGCCTATTCAAACAATGAAGCCGAATATGAAGGTCTCATCCACGGTTTAAGCTTTGTGGAGCAAATGGGTGCAAAGCAGGTAAGTGTCTTCGGGGATTCTGAGCTGGTGGTTAACCAAATCTGTAGAACTTCGGCCATAAAGAATATCCGCATGCGATCCTATCAACATAGGGTCTAGGATATGATCGACAACTTTGAAGCATTCAATATTTAGGCTATTCCGAGGGAAATGAACTCTAAAGCTAATAGGATGGCAATTATTGGGGCTCAATCTAAACCCACCACCGAGTTATTTAAAAATAAACATGCAATGAAAGTAATTATAAGACCCACCATCCCAGATAACAATCAAGATTGGCAGGTATTTGATAGTGATGCTCATATTGCATCATTCCTCCAGTCATCTGGAGAATGTGTCGATCAGCTGCAACCGAAGATCGCCGAAGCTTACGGAGATCAAATCATCCAGTTGAAATCCAACAAGATCCCAAGGGGGCTAGTCACTCTAGAAAGCCTGTTTGATTCCAATGATGCAACAAGAGATAAAAGGAAACTTGTGGCGGACAAAGGCGATTATACCGATTTGCATATCGGGGAAGATAGGAAGCTCAAGGTTGGGAAAGAAGTGTCACAAAAGAATAAAGACAAACTAAAACACTTCTGCGAAGAATACCCAGGAGTGGTAGCTTAGTCATATGATGATCTTAAAGGATATGATCCTGGAATCATCGAGCATACTATTGAACTGATAGAGGGAGCAAAGCCAGTTCGTCAAAAGCAGAGACCTGTGAACCCAAAAATAGAATTTCTAATGTCACGGGAGCTCAACAAGTTGATCGCATCTCGGATAGTGTTTCCGATCAAACACAACACTTGGGTGTCTAACCTGGTGCCATTCCAGAAGAAAAATGGAGATATACACCTATGCGTAGACTTTCGAGACCTAAATAGAGCGTCTTTAAAGGATCATTACCCCCTACCTTCAATGGAGGTAATTCTTCAGACTATAGCCGGCTTCGAAATGTTTTCAATGCTGGATGGTTTTTCAGGCTATAACCAGATTCGGGTAAAAGAAGAAGACCAATATAAAACAACGTTCACCACAAAGTGGGGAACGTATGCTTATGCTAAAATGCCTTTCAGGCTCTCAAACACCGTAGCCACGTTTCAGCGAGCTATGGACATTGCTTTTAAAGATTTGATCCACAAGATTATACTCATCTATCTAGACGACTTAACAGTATTCTCAAAATTTGCTGATGATCATTTTGATCATCTGGAGCTTGTTTTCCAGAAATGCTAGGAGTTTGGAGTCTCCTTGAATCCGAAGAAGTGCGTGTTCAGAGTTCCCCAAGGGAAACTATTGGGATATGTCATCTCTAAGGAGGGCATTGCTATTGATCTGGAAAGGGTCGATGCAATCCGGGAACTTTTGTTGCCTGTCAACAAAAAGGGTGTGCAGTCTTTTCTGGGAAAGGTTAATTTTATTAGCCGATTTATTGCAGATTCGCAGGCATTGTTTATGCAATTACTTTAATGCTTAAGAAGGAACAATTTTTCAAATGGAGGATGGAAGCTAGAACAAATTTCGAACTTGTAAAAGAGGTTATTTCTTCTGCCCCTGTGTTGGTTAACCCGAACCTGTCGAAGGATTTTATTATGTATGTTTTTGGTGGTGGAAATAGTATTGCCAC
Source organism: Sequoiadendron giganteum (assembly GCA_007115665.2). Classification (NCBI taxonomy): domain Eukaryota; kingdom Viridiplantae; phylum Streptophyta; class Pinopsida; order Cupressales; family Cupressaceae; genus Sequoiadendron; species Sequoiadendron giganteum. The sequence continues at coordinate 391,020,335 of CM021109.1, read as the reverse complement.
AGTTCTTATGCAAAAGGATGATAAAGATGCAAGGGATTTCCTTGTTGCTTTTTATTCCCAGACTTTGAAGGACTATGATGTGAAGTATAACTTTGTAGAGAAATAGGCCTTCGCCATTGTTAAAGGGTTTAAGAAGTTCTGGCATTTGGTATCATATAATAAGGTGATATTTGCGTTTCACATTTTAGTGTGTGAAAATATATCATGGAAGGAGAAATCACTGAGAAAAGAGCCAATTGGATCACCAAGATCCTAGAATATGACATTGAAGTCAAACCTATCAAGACCGTCAAGGGAAAAGGACTGTGTGAGTATATCACCGAAAACAGTGAAACAAAAACAAAGTTTGAAGCCTCAGAACCTGTGTCAATAAATGAAGAGAGTTCTCAGAGCAACTCGCTTGATGATAGGATAAATTTCATGCAGACTGGAAGGTATCCAATTAATCTCTCAGCTTTTAAAAGATACTTCTGTCACCTACATAATAGCAATTTTGTTCTTTTGGAGGGTGTCCTGTTTAAAAGAAATTTTAACAGCATCCTGCTGAGATGTGTCAATGAGGAGCAGGCCCGAAAAATATTAGATCAATATCGTAACAGCCCTGTCAGAGGATATTTTTCTGCAAGAACCACGACGATTAAGATTATGTGTGCTAATTATTTTTGGCCTACACTTTTTAATGATGTTTTTTCATTGATTAAGTCTTGCAAGGAATGTCAATTCTATGTTGGAAAGAGACAAAACACTGCTATGCCTTTAAGGCCTATAGTGGTAGAAGAACCTTTTGCTCAATGGGGTTTAGATTTCATTCGGATGATCAACCCTGCCTCTTCAACTGGGCATAAATGGATATTAACATCAACTGACTATTTCACTAAGTGGGCAGAGGCAGTGCCACTGAAAAATGCTACGGAGATGGAGATTGTTAATTTCCTTGAAGAACTGGTGGCCAGATTCGGCCCGACTAAAACAATTATCTCTGACAATGCTAAAGCTTTTATCGACTCAAAGATGAGCCATTTCGCTCTAAAGTATGGAGTGTTTTTAAAGACTTTCTCTAACTACTATCCCTAGGAAAATGGTCTAGCGGAGTCTACTAACAAAAACCTCCTCAGGTTGATCAAAAGGATTGTTTCAGAACACCAAAAAGAGTGGCATAGGAACCTTTGGACAATGCTGTGGGCAGACCGAATCATGCCCAAGCAAATATTGAAGACATCTCCTTATGAGATGGTGTACGGAAAGGAAACATTGTTGCCTATTGCCACAGAGATTCCCGCCCTACAATTGCTCAAGTCTTTGGAAATTGAACAAAACGGAGCGATGGAGGTGCGATTTTCCGAGTTGTTCGAGGTGCAAGAAAAAAGAGAACATGCACTGGAAGTAATGAATAGCCGCCAGCAGGTGGTAAAGAAATGGTTCGACAAGAAGGCTTCAGACCAAGGGCTGCAATGCGGAGACCTAGTGCTTAAATTTAACAAGTGCGGAGTAAAACCCGGACAGCATAGCAAATTCGACAGTCTTTGGGAAGGGCCATTCAAGATTTACCAGTGTAAACAGTTCAACTCTTTCAAGTTAGAAGATATGGAAGGCAAAGCCTTGAGTATTCCAGTCAATGAAATACATCTTAAAAAGTTCTATTAATCCCACTTATGTGTTAATTTTGTACATTTGTATATATGTAATTACTTTTCCCTACTTTAAAAAAGGGGAAAAACACAACAATAATGCAAACATTTGAAAGAAATTTGTAAGTAGGTTGCACATTCAAGAAAGATATATTTTATATATTCATAGTAGTCGAAGATTTAAAATATATATTTGAGGTCGGGGGCCTAGTATTAATATTTACATAAGTCTGCTACATCCAGAGCTAGGAGGCTAGAGAAGCAAAATTTGTAACCATCTTTGTCTTTAGGATATTAGTGGGAAGGATCGGCGATCATAGCAGCAGGCAGCTCGAGCTCAAGGAACACCATTCTCTCAAAGTCTTTGTACCACTAAAAACTAGAAAATGGCTCAAGATAGTGTATGCACATCAGGAAATGGCAGCCTACGCGAGCTCTGGCACAATGCTCTTCATGGTTCTCCAGCTCAAAGCAGAACAGAAAAGGTCCGGTTGGAACGATGCCTCCATGTAGCTGTTGTAGGCGAATGTTTTGAATCGAGGGAATCCCACGACCCAGTTGGGCTGCAAACACAATCTGTTCCAAACCTCCGAGGTAGCGCTCAGGGAAGACCAACTTTGTCAATTTTATAATCTTATGCTTAGAGACGCTGATGTCCAGCAACGAGGCGACGAAGTGAGAGCGGACGCTGGTGTTCACCCGATATTGCTCTTCATAATGCACGCAGTCCTTCCCAAGGATCCATTTGATGGCTTTCACATATAACAGGTTTTTTGCACCTGTCATATGCTTTAGGCGCCTGCATGTAATCTTGCCAAGAAAGGCAGCCTGGGTCTTTCTGCAGGTGAGCCTCACTGGTGTTTCCATGACTTCTGCTTTTCTAGCTAAGGATTAAAAATACTATCCAGCAAGAAGTTGTTAAACTGAAAGGCTAGTCGATCTTGTGATTCGCAATATTGCACAAGAGGCTACTTTATAGACTGACTAAGTTTTGCTTGCCGAAGAAATCATAATTAACAATTATACCAAGTGGGTTGCTTCACCTTGGTTTTCGGCGTCGCAGCGTGTGAGGTGATGACGAGGTGCAGGATCAGCTTGCAACTTGCTCCGCTAAGCTGTCACATCGTTCGCAGATCGGCCAGTTGTCAGTAACACGAAGCACCGTCGTCTCATCCGAATCGGATGAAATTATAGAGAGAAGCTCTGTTGGGCAATGTGCCCTATATGAGCATTCATGACAATCAATATAGATAGCCTGCAAGGAAATGCTCGTAGGGTTGCCTGGGTTCATTTTTCAAGACAGGAATTTGTTTCCGTCACACGCGAAAGATTTTCAATTAATGTTTGGGCAGTTTGGTTGGTTGGCGATCTTTTTGCATGAGCAAAGCTGATAATGCATAATAGCAACTTGGCATAAACGGATGGCACGTACCTTTTTCAGTCGCCATTCTCAAGAAAGCGGAAAAGGCAAGTTATGGCATGCAGGGAAACATATTTATTGCAGAAGTTACCAAAGAATTAAGCAATTAAAACATTTGCAAGAAGAGAGTTTTTTTCTTAAAGAAGCTAAGTCATTTGCCAAAGGTTTGCACAGAGACCCTTGTGAAGACAAAAATGGTCGAAATTGCAGAAAACCCTACACAGACTTCAGCTCAAATAAGTCTAATCGAGCAGATGAGGAATGCACCCCATGTACAGCTCTACGATGGAGAGTTTTATGCTACTCCAGGCATACCTACAAAGCCTAGCTGGCCTTTCACTCACCTAGTGAACCAGAAGTTATTGAGCACCATTCCTCACAGAGATCAAGTAGTGGTTTTGGAGGATTGGGACAATGTCTTTGACCTTGAGTTGTCTAGCAATCTTAAGAGCCTTCGGGAAGCTGCATGCGAAAAAATGAAGCACACAACAGACCAATTTCCTAAACGACTATGGTACTGTGGGCTTGCATAGTACATGGTCCCCTTGGTGCACCCATGCCCAGAGATTGTAGCAGCATGCGCGACACTGTTCGACCCAAACATAGGGGTTATCAGCGGCAAGGATTTTCGGGTAGTCATTAGCCCCATGGCTATTCAGGATATGATGTGCGTCCCATTTCCTTTAGGTAAGGAAGTTGACGATTTTAACCTGGAGAGAATGCAACAAAAGTGGGGAGAGTTCCAATCTGGGCCACAGTTTTATCGCTCCGAATTTCAACATCCGAGCAGTTCGGCCCCGCCCAAATTCCCTTTCAGTTTGAAAGCTCTGAAAGGTGTGTCACAATCTGCCACTTCTATGCTGGCGATGGTGTGTAGGTTGGATTCAGACAAAGAGATTCATCAGTTTCAAATGTCCCTCTGCTTTATGCTAAAGAAGAATCGTGAGAACTCGCTTTTTGATTTTGCAAAGATTATTAGTGATGGCATTTGGCTGCAGCTAAAGGAATTTGGGGTCGGCTCTAGGTTTAGGTATTCGTCTTTCCTGACCTACTTAATTTTGCACCAAAATCCGGATTATTTTTCAACGTCTATGCTCCTGTCTATTTTTGATGAGAGTGGCTCAAGGAAGCCGGTTTCGACATGGACCCCCGTCATGTCAAAAACCTTCGATTATTATGCGTTCTCGAACACGTTCATAGCCCCAGCTATAAGGGCTTTGGGTAAGGCTGGTATAAATCTGACCAAACGCATATCACCCTGCCAGAGGTCCTGGCTTGGAAAGTTAACTCCACCCTGTAATTGGTTCTTTGGTACAAACTTCACCATGCTCCGCATGTCAGGTTTTGTTTGAGAACCTTTTCGGCTTTCTCGTTTCCTCTCCGACAAAGTGCTGGCCCTGGAGGCAATGAGACAGTTATGTACCTTTGATGATGATTATTGGGGAGGAAAGCACTTGACCTCCCATTTGTTGTTGCCAATTATGTTTGGTTTGGTGTCGCTGGTTAAGAAAAGGACCCCGCAGATCGATACCTCAATAATTCTACTTTCAAAGTTGGGTCACCTCAGGCTGGTACTAATAGATGATCCCTGGAATTACAACCCTGAAAATAATTTGTTGGAAATCGGCATCAAGATCTCGCATTCACCTCGGCCATTCTGGGACCTTTGGAGGGATCCCGAAGAGGGAAACGTAAGTAGATATGTAGGCCTCGAATATTTTCCTACAATGGATGGTCGACCACCCTGGCTGAATTTTTATCACATTGTGGGGAGGGTCAACCCAAAGCTCGTGATCAGCCCCCCTTTGGTCACCCAATTAAAGAAGCAGCATTGGACACCCGAGAAGATGCAAGCTTTTTGGATATACTAGCAGAAAATTCTGGTAGCTGGCAAGTTATACAACGAAGTCGCCCTCGATGAGAAGTTTAATGACATTTGGGAAAATGAACATCCGGATGTTGAGTATTCTCTGAACCGTTCAACATCAGTGCAACAATCAAGAAGAAAGGAGGCTACTGCGGAATCTGGGGAAGAAGTAACTCAGAATCCCCCCGCCGTCGCCGAGAATCCAGTACTTAAAAATAATACTGGTAAACAGCCTGTGTAAGAGGAAGAGTCGTGCATACTAGCATCCATGCCTGCCGCCTCCTCTAAATCAAAACAAAAGCCAAGGACCACCAGTGGTAAAAGACGAGTCATCCTCGACCTCGATGATTTCCCGGAGGAGAAGCGACAACGTACCGAAGAGGCCAGCGCGGAGGAAGAACAACTGGAAAGGGAAGCGGTTGAGGCATCTGCGGCTTCGCCGGAACATCAAGTAAACTTTCCTCCCTTTTCTCTCTCCTCTATGTCTTTGGTCTCACCGCAGTCTACCCTTACTGTCTCTTCCACGCCAGTCATCTCCGCTTCTGGTTTTGCCGGTCATTCCGGTCTTGATCCTCCCGTTTTCTCTCTTGCGTCCTTCGCTTTCCATACTTTACCCAGAGTGCAATTTGGTGTCAACACCGGGCTCATAGGCCAACAATTTTTATCCCCAAGGCCCAGCCCTATGGTTGGTGTGTCCCCAGTTTTTCCTTACACCGTCACTTCATTTTCATCCCCTCCAAGTGGTCAATTGATCCCGCCATTCTCCTCGGCTATTATAATGTGACCCAGCAGGACCTCTGATGCATCAACTACACTATCTTTCCTGCTGACTGTCCCTCAGGAGTATCCTTTTGCTGGTGGACTGGGTATCCTGGCCTAGGAATATTTCTCGCAGGTCGATGCAAATAAAAGTGCCCGTACCAACCAGATCAACAAGCAAAGAGCGAAGGATGCAACCAAGCAGGCGGAGCCTCACTTGCAAACCATTTTAAATGAAAGCCAACATTCCTTGATGTTTGCAAAAATCACTCCTAATGTGATCAAGATAGTAAGTGAGATGCAACCCGGTGACTATTCTGTGAATGTTGTCAGGTTAGACTTGTGGTAGGCCCGCCCACAAGATAAAGTTAAGTTGATGGAGGAGACTCAAAAAATAGTGACTACTGATTTTCTCAAGCTCAGCCGATAGGAGAAGAAGAAGGATGATCAGATTGCGGAGCTGAAAAGGAAGGTCGACATCTGGGTAAACAAATTCAAAGCCTAGGAGAACGAAATAGGTTGGCTGGAGAAGGAGAGGAGTACCTTCAAAGATAAAATCAAAGAGTTGCAGAATTTGGGCAAGGAGGTCATTCCAACTCTTGAGAAGCAAGTTGAGCTACTCCGAGCAAATGAAGAGAAGCTCCAAGTAGAAGAAAAAGAACTCCAAGCTAAGTCTAACCTGCTAACTGAGGGCATGAGAGAGCTCTGACAGAACACCACTACCGAGATTGCTGAAGTGAGTACCAACTTGGAGTTGGAGGTCTAAAGGAGGCCGAATTGGCCCTGGCGGAAAAGGAAAAGGAGGTTTTTACCCTGAAGGAGCAAATGTCCACATTGGATAAAAGCTTGGCAGAGGCAGTGGCAGGTTTAAGTGGTAAAGAGGCAGAATTGGCTGCCCTAAGAACCCAACCTCTTGCGCCTTGGATGAGCTCCTTGGAAATTGCCAAAAGGCTACACGCATCATACTTGGACAAGGTGAAGGCTTTGTGCCTTACCCTGCAACCCACTTTAAAGTTTATGGCGCAAGCGGCTAGCCTCTGTGGAATGGTGAGTGAATCGATACAACAGATTCAGGAGTCAACTTCTGACAAGGTTCCCGAGGCTAGAATATTATTGGGTAAGTTGTATACCGCTTCGGATGGAGCATTGAGTAGCGTGGGCATCAACGACCGAACGACGGTAGCTTTGGGCACAAGTAGCCTTATCTCCATGCACGAGGCCATTCAACAAGTAGCAGATTGCAGAGCTCGGTTAAGCCAGGTTACCAGCGACATGCGGGCGAAGTTTTCCCGTTTGACTCAGAGAAGTCTCCCTTCGCTTTTCATTATAGACCAAGCAGTAGCGGGTGTGGAGCATATTGTTGAAATGATCGAAGAGAAGAAGCAAGATCTTTCTATCTTCCAGACTTTTGATCAATCTCCGACTGCTGAGGAGATTGAGGGGATCGTGCATCAACTGGCGCAACTTTTCTTCCAATTGGAATTGAAAACTAAAGTATCAGGCGGATTGCCTTTCAAGGCAATTATTGATCTCAGACTGGCTCACGAGCATCTGCGAGCCCTCTCTGCACCAACAGACGAGGTATGGACCAATCTGCAGGCCGCCCTCTCGAGGTTGTGAGCATTGTGTTGCTAAGCCAAAGGTTTTTGGGGTTCTCTTTTCCGCGAGCGAAAAGCCCCTATGAGTCGCCAAACTGTTCAACAAAAACCGCCTAAGCCTTGGCAGTTTTCTTTTCCTTTGCGGCTGTGCCTTAGTTTTGTATGCTCACTGTCCTCGGAGCTTGCCACATGGCTGCCTCTGAAAGTTTTTGCTTTGACTTCACTTCGCTTTTCGGCAGGCTCCGTCTGCATGCCATGTGGCTCGCGCTGGCTGCTTTTCCGAGTCGAGCCCACCTCATTCCTTTCTTTTTCTCGGAGCTCTCCACATGGATCTCTCTCGTGACTTTCTGTTGAGCGTTCTTGTTGCTTTCTGCCGAGCTTCGTTTGGGTGACACGTGGCGTTTCTGTTCATGTGTCGGTTACCTTGGAAATGTCGATGGATCTTTTATGCTTCCTACTGCTGCGTGTCATCTCTTGTTGCTACATGGTTTTCTGTTTGGTGTCGTGGCCTCGTTGGCGTGTTGCTGATCGATGGATGTTTACTATGGTGGCTGAAGATAATCTGGGCCGAGGATCACCACGCGTGGTCTGCTCTTCTATGATGCATTTTCAAGCGGTGGGATGGCCAATATATGGGTCCTGGTTTTCCTTTTTTTAGGTTGTTGATTAAGTTTATAAAAAAATCCCAAGCACTAGGAAGTAAGCCTCGTGTAATAGGTTCTTCTAATTCAAAGACTTCGGACTGTGCCAAATAAATTCAGCCTTTCTGTTTTCAAGCGTTTGTTTGAACTATTGACCTGTGTTGTTATCTTGATTTTGTATGAATGTTTGTTCTTCAGTTTTTGTAACCTCTTATAGCTGGAATGAATACAGATCATGTTTCTACTACTCTTCTATGTTAATACAAAGTTATGCTTGATTACATTATACAAATTAGAGGGTATTTTTGCGTGACAAATGCTTTTGAGAAAATTATCTTAAATAACAACAATTTAGTGATTCAGGCCTTTGCATTATGCACTGTGCTCTGATAAAGTTGTCTAAAGATTTGGTGCATCGCCTGTAGTGTAAATTTTACATTTCTCGCAATCTCCCTTACCTTTTACTTCACCCATTAAGCGAAGAGTCGGCTTCGATAAAATTCCGGAGGTTATTTAGCTAGCGCAAAATGTTCCCAAATAGTTAAATTTCCCATAAGACTGCTACTACATGCAAAATATTGCGTCAACAGTATCTTTTTCTCTTTTGTAGTAGTAGAATTAGAAAAAACACTATTTTTCATTTCAATTACTACAAGGACATCAAGACCAAGTATCCTAATATTTTGGTTGATGTTGCTCTACCTAGTTTATTTATTGAGGGGATAGTTGAGAAAGTTGAAGATCTCATTATCACTTTGAACAAGAGAAGAAATGAAAGGTAGAAGGCTTGATTCGCTTGGTTAAATGTCCCATAGGCTATTTTTGGCCTTGTACACTAAAATATATTATATTATATTATATTTATTTATAGATATATTAATATAATATAATAATATGACTAATAAGGGCATAATCTAATGGTCAAATCACAATATTGTTGTAGTGGTTGCTAAGGTTCAAACTTCTATTGGGCTACTAAGCTCGCACATTAAGTGTTTATGTTGGGCCATTGAGATTATGGGTCTGAATGTGGTGATAAAGCATTAGAGACTAAGGTCTACTTATAGTGATCTAGGTGATAAAGTCATTGGGGATAGGTCCCCTCATAAGTGGTCTCTTTGGACTTAGACCAAACTAAAAACTTGAGTTTACCAAATCAAAAATAATAATATGATATATTATTTACATGAACATAAATTAAATATTTATTTACACATAATTTTGTATATAATTATTAATATTTTATTATATTAATTTATTATAAATATATTAATATTATTATTTATGATTATTGGTTTATAAAGTTTAGGAAGTTTAATCTTCTTTAGTGGATAGTCTAACATAGAAAAAGGGAGGAGCTATGAATTAATGCTAAATGTGTAAACCTTAGGATCAATTAGCTTCCCTTTTCAGAGTTTCATTAGAATACAAATCAACAAGGCGAATAGATTGACTTTCAACCATGAAGGTGAGTCAATTAGACCTGGATCTTCATTCTTGGGGCCTTGAAAATGGATTGGAAATAATTTACAATGATTAGCTTAATTGAGCTATACGACCTAATATGACAAATGCAATATTCTGGAAACACACAGACTGAAACAGTAAACTACAAGCAAATCTTAGAAGTATTGGAGATTGTGCACCTATCATAAAAAGTTGGATCTACATGCAAAGGAGGACTTAGATGCCTAGGGGCATATGGGTCTTTGATAGGGGGTCATGAAACTAATTTTGTAGTCCTCTAATGTTGGATCTGACCTTTTGTTTCTCGGTTGTAGAGTTGTCAGAATATCGTCAAGTAATTCTATAGGTGAGTTTTTGTGGCTTGATAACTTTTAGGGCTTTGAATGCAACAATGGACAACTTGTCTTTGATCTTCCTTAAATCCTCTTCAAACCTAAAACATGCACATTCAAAGAGAGAAGAAATGTTGGGCCATTTAGGGGCTTGCCTCAGTCAAACCCCGCATAAGTGTTTCCACTTCCACAATAGCAATGTCAATGATAGGAATGATAATTGAAAGGAAGGAATGATGAAATCACAAAATTTTGCAACTCACCACCCTTCATGGCTTCCTTGAAGGACTGGCCATGCACATCACCTCAAGGATTTAGATCTTGCTTTCTTGAATCGCTTGAATTCTTTGGAGACCTACAACAAGGGTTAGCCTTCACAAAAAAATGATAACATAAACACACATTGAATTTGACATGATTTTGGATCTTGAATTGCTACAATAAAGCTCTAAAATGTTGCTCTTAACTTGCTCAATAGTGCTCTTGATCATAAGTTTACCAATATATTTTCACTTAAAGCTTGTTAGATTTCAAATGATGAAAAGACTAGGTATTTATATGTAATTGTTCTAATTTCTCGAGAATTAGATCCCAAAAGTAGACACTTGAAGTTTGAATTTGGAATCTTAAAATACTGCCAAAAACATATTAAAAATTGGTCTGCAACAAGATAGGGGGACCCATATGCCCATGGGCATATGGGTCCTAGCCCTATCTTCCAAGACTTTAAGTGTCAAGATCAAAACATTAATTGTTTGCATTATTCATTGCTTGCAATCCTTCGAAAAACGGTAAAAATAGACCTTGGAATGCATAATTTAAGAAACTAGGGACTTACTTAGGTCCATTAATTTAGGGGGAGCAAAACACAATGTGAAATTGTTAAGGGTAACAATTTTCAACACTACAGATAGAAATTTAATTAAATGGGAGGTCCTTTTTATTTTTCCTCTTAACATAAATCTTGGTGGGTTAATTAGGGTAATTTGGGCCCTCAAGTGTCAATTGTCTTATCAAATACTCTTATGGAATAGTAATCAATAAAATTTTAAGAAGAGTCATCTAGGAGACAAATAATGACTCTAAGGCACGAGCCTTAGTGTTGGTTTTATCCTTTGTAATAAAGTTTTAAATTCCACATTCATCATAGGTGTTGATTTGATGATAAGTATAAATTCCATAAAAAATAAGGGAACAACAAATTGGCATCTTGATAACATTCACCAAGAGGCAACTTGCTTGACTCTTTTACAATAAATATCAAATTGGAAGGGTTTTTACCCACTGTGATGATATCTCAAGCCCTTCCATTTTTATTATCTTGGATGAGGAGTATATTCAAGAGATTGTTTTGGTGAATGAATATAATTTATGCAAAAAATATAAGAAGATATTCATAATAAGACAATGATAAGAGTTCTTGTTGTCTATTATATTAAATAAAATTAAAAAAATGGCTTGTAAGAGATATTAGACTTCATAGAGATGACAATAAGTACAGTAAATCCTAACACTAATGTTCTAATGGAAATTAATATGGCATTATTCAATAGATTGCAAGATTTTGTTGATGAAGTAGAGAGGATTTAACTTTGTTTTGTAGGCAAAGAGACACGTTTTTCCCTTGATGTAAGTTGGTTAAGCCTTCAAGCTCCTTTTTAAATAGACAAAGACACAAAATGCCCAAGTAACATGGGATAAATCAAAGTGGCCATTAAGACTTTGATTTGAATATTAAGTGTTGAGTATTTTCGGTGGTAATCGAGTTCAGAAAGGTAGGTGTTGTAGAAATGCTAAATACACATGTGGGTTTATCTTTATTAACTACCTAGTCCTGTCTAGTGCATGCCTCGGGATATTTTGTTATGCCAACTCCATGTATATTCTTTTCTCACTTTTGAAAGTAGTAACATATAGGTACTATAGAGCGTTTTACGGGATAAAAGGGTGGATAGCTAAATGCATATTTTGGTAGTCTTTATGCAATCTTTGGGAGGGGATGGAATTTATAGGTTATGGTTGAATGGAATCCTTTTAAATCTATCCATAGAGTGCATGACTCTAGTTTTTACACTCTTACTACATAAATATCGAGGGAGTGGACCTTGTTCATAATTTACCAATTACAATTAAATTGTTATTGTATGGTTTTGTTTCGATGATAGGAGGGTGAAAACCCTTTCTAGTATTTTACATTTTCCTAATCTTTCCAAAAATCCAATTTCTATTTTAAAGCTAAAATGATTCAAGGATGCATGTGGCATTGGATAAGTTTGGTTACAAACTCATAAGAGTTAATATGGTGGTTACTAAAGGATTGTGTGTAGGTACTTTGTTTAGGCTAAATTCCTCCACTTATTGTAATTATATAAATGTAACTAACACTAAAAATGCATGTATGTTGTGGCACCAATGTTTGGGCCAAATTGGTGAAAAAGGACTAAAACCCCTCATCAATAAAAACGATTAATGTTTTTTGTTTACTCTAATGAGAAATATGATTTTTTTGAACATTTTGTCTTTGGAAAGAAAAATTGATCATTTATTCCTTTAGGTAGTTACAAATCTAAGAGATTGTTCAACGCATGTATTTGGTACAATGGATGTTAAATTTATAGGAAAACATTCTTATTTTGTCATTGTCATTGATGATATCTCAAGATACACTTGTATTTATTTTATGCATTCTTAATCTAAAGTTGTCATTAATTTTAAGGAATTTAAAGTCTTAGTTGAAAAGAAAATAGATTATAAAATAAGAGTGTTGAGATCTAACAATGGAGGTGAATATTGTTTAATGAATTTGATGAGTTCTATAAGCATGAAAGTGTCATTTGATAGAAAAATGCACCATACACACTATTGGAGTGTTCTATATTTTCTAGTAAAATCCTCAAGGTTTTGGTCTTCTTGGTTTACAAGGGGTTTTTTCTTATTTTATGACTAAAATTCTAGTCTTTTTTATGCTTTGGCTCTTTGCATATATCATTTTTGTATTCTTCTATTCTAACATTAATTGGTTTTTTCCGATTTATTCACTTAATTTTATAGCCTAATTCATTCAATGTCATAGTCTTATCATCTCTTCACTTTCATAAACTAGTGTTTTCTTGCACATGTACTATCCTTTACTTTCCAATCATAGTTTTGTGTTATAGCTTTAAGTCCCCTCTAGCATTCCATGTGTCAATTTCCTATTACATCATAATTTTTTTTTTTGAAGTCTTTTACTAAAATTGTGAGCTAGAAATATCATTTCATGTGTCCCTAAGTGTTAAGTCATACTTTCCAGTTCATACAATGTTGTATTGTCCCTACATGAATTTGGTGGCTTATGATTGGTCCATTAATGATTTTGTTTGCAATTTAAAGATTAATTACAAAATAATGGTCAATTTGTGGTAGGTGATGGTGTCCTATTGCATCACATAGCTCCTTCACATCATAGTTTTAAATGTGGGTTGCACTCTCATTCTCGTAATGTGTGATAGCTTTATATTTCCCATGGGTATTCTAATTTGGGTTTCAACTTGACAATATCTTTTGTGGTGGAAAATGTGGCAAATTGTTATTTTATTGCATGACCCCTTCACATTATAGTTTTTATTTGAAGACTTTTGTTAAAATAGTGAGCTAGCAATTTCATGCCACATGTTCTTAAGTCAGGTGTTGTACTTGCCGGAGTTGACTTTTTATGATTAGCTTGTTAATGCTTATATTTGAACTTCATGAAAAGTATAAAAAAATTGTTGGCTTAAGGTAGTTAGAAATATTCTATTGCATTGTGTAGCTCCTTCACATTATGGTTTTGAGTGAGGAGCCCCACCTTCACTCTTGTGATGCATGATGAGTTTGTCTCTTCTAGGAGGAATGTTTTGTGGTTTATAGTTTGGCAGTATTATATGCAATAGAAGATAAATGGTAGATTATTATTACATCATAGAGGCTCTTTGAATTATAGTTTTGAATGTGTGTCCCACTTCCATATGCGTGATTTTAGATGGGAACAAAAGGTGAAATGCTATCGTGTACAGTGGCTTAATTGTCAATGCATATGGTGAGATGTTGCGATATTATTGATCGCATATTAATCACCCCAACATATGTAATTTTAGTATTGATGAAAGTGTATAAAATTTCTCTCTAATGACACCAAGTTAAAGTGTAAGAACATAAATTTGACACTTAGCATGTTTTCTCCATTGCTAAGGCTCTTTACTTCATAGTTTTCAATAAATTTAGTACACATGAGACTATGATGGGCTAAATCCATTGATCTTATTCACTTAAATACATCAATAGTTAACATTCAAATAAAATTTAAAGGATTTAATGGTCATGCCATTAGTTTTAAAAGTGCAGAAAGTGTTGCTATATGAACATTTAACATGCTACACCACTCCTACACAACTATAGAACTATAAATGATCCATTGAGGACCTAAAACTACCTAATCATTTTGTTCACCTAGAAGCAACAATTCATCACAAAGGCTTGGATTCAAATGTAGTGGTAGAGAAAGGAAATGACCCACACAACCATTAATACAACACGGTATTCATGACCTCCATTCTAGAAAATATCATGGGATTTTCCTTAGTGATTGGTGCGCGAGGTTGGCCATTTTCTAGCATTTCATCTTGTAACAAGTGTCACCCACTTGTGGGGACTATATCTTAATATTTTATATTTAAGGAATGGATCTTTCATATGCAAGAAAAAGGTTGGAATGGAGAGAGAAAAAGTCTATATACTATATACCACACTTATTGGAAGAAATACAAGTGACTCGATGTTGTCTGTCCATTTTGTTTTGATACTTATTTCTAGTTTCATGATATGAATGAATGCTTATTTATATAGTTATATCCTTTATAATATTATTTTTCTTTGAGATGAATAGACAAGGGTTACAAATCTCTTCATACACATTTACTTTTTTAAATTGTCAATTTTAAATCACATTTCAAGGAGTATTGTAAATCTTTCAAATGAATGATTATGATTAATATAGTATTCATAATAGATTCTTAAGTATATTTATATTTGGTCAAACACAAACCATGGGTCTTATCACTATAAGAAAGTGTTATATATTTTGAATCAACAAAAACATTATTGTCAATACAAAGTAGACACAATATTTAATGATTCGGTGTTTCCTTGAATAGGCATTGGTTAGTCAATAGAAACCCTCCCAGCCAACTCATAAATTATAAATAAAATCATTTAATAATTTTCATTCTTTGAGAAGATATTTCTTTCCATTGGACCTAACTTTCTTTCTTTCTTTACCGAGAAACATCCTTGTTTATTCGAGAAACGAGGGTGTATTAGCCGAACTCCTACCTGTGAAAGGAAGGAGTGTTTAAATATCTCAAAGAATCTTATAATTACTTGCCAAATTTGTATGAATATCTCATCTACTATATACTATAATAAAGTTATTACATTTCATGTAGAATCTAGTGTGCATTGATAGGGTTACCCCTAGGTCTTGCAAAGCCTAACGTTTAGGATAAAATTGTTCATTCTCATTCATTGGCCGTCCTTTGAGAAAATTTGAGCATAGAAATTTACAACTTCTTAGAATTTATGGGAAGTAGGTTGGAGAACCAACACACACATCAATAGAATGGGTTGGTGAAGAGAATGAATCAACACTCATTGGAAAAAGCTAGAAGTATGATAAATGGTATATAATTAGATTGGTTATTTTGGATAGAGGTTATAAGAACTGCTTGTTACTTGATTGATAGATCTCCTTGTTGAACTCCTATTGATAGAACGCATTATGAGATGTAGATATGTAGAAAAAAAATTATTTCACATTTAAGGCTATTTGTTTGTGAGGCTTATATTCATGTGCCTAAGGAAATATAATCTAAAATGGATCCAAAATCACATAAATACATCTTCATGGGATATAATGAGAATGCAAAAGGTTTTGAGGTTTTGAATCCACTAATCAATAAAATGATCTTTTTTACTAATTTAATTTTAGGGAGATTAGAGCACTTACATATCCTATTCAACCAAAGGAGAAGGGAGGAAAATGATGCATTTTGAGACTAAGATTTAGAAGTAGGTAGATGCACATATGGAAGAACACAATGATGGATTAGAGGAAGGAGAAGAAGAAGAGAGTTCAAGAAGGATTTCTAAGTAGGATGAGTAGCTTGAGCATATAAAAGAACACACAAAGCCCCTTACTCCAACCTTGAGAAGATCTACAAGACAATAAAAACCAATATATAGATATAGCCCACTAAATTTTTATTATGTATTTGATGACGAATCTTATTTTTTTAGGGAGGATATCTCTTTAGAGGATAATAATTCCTAGATATACACTATGTAGGAGGAGATGATTACCTTAGACAGTCGTGACACCTAGGATATTGTTAGTTTTCCTAAAATTAGGAAACCCATTGGTTGTAAGTGGGTCTACAAGAAGAAGATCAAAGTAGATAGTTGGTTAACGAGGTACAAGGCTAGATTGGTGGCCAAGGGATACTCCTAAATATTATAATTTTATTTTGGTGAAAATTTCTCTCATGTTTCTAAGTTATATTATATTCTCCATTAGTTCAATATGTGATTTTGAAATAGATATCCAATCTTCTTGAAAATGGCTTGGGGATGGTTTAATTAATAGATTTGATGATGATATATAGATGGTTGATATTGGTTTATGATGGATGTGTATGATTTCTCGAGAGGAAATTTTAATTTTAAATTTGGGAGGGAGAAGGGATTTATTTTATTGGATTATAAAAAGAGGGATAGATTGACTTGATTAGATGGATGATTGGGATTAAAACGTAATTTAAATTTGGATTGAAGGTAGTTGGAGATGGGTGACTAGGATTAGTTTGGTTAAATTGATGGCTAGGATTAAATGTTGACTTTGTTTTGTATTTGGTGAATTGCATTTATTTTTATTTTAGATTATGGATGTGACATAACTGGACCATTACCAAGGGATTATACTAGGATTCGAGGTTTAGGATAATTAATAAAATAATTAGATTATTTAGTCAATTGGGGAGATGGATGTAGGATGCTAGTTTAATTAAATAAATATGATTTATTTATTTAATTGGACAATGGAGGGTATGTTAGAGGCTACATCCTAGATAATTAAATAAACATAATAATTTATTTAATTAATTAGTGTTGAGATGATGCAAGTGTGGTCACGACTAGGATGTTAAGCGTGTTAAAAGTGGTAATGTTATATTTGTTGTTATGATGTCAATTTTAGGTGTCTATAGTATAGAGACAAGTAGGGATTGGGTACACATATAAAGATTTGGTGAAGTCAAAGTAAGTATGTTGATACCATTTTGTAATGGTTTCTTATGCATGATTATAAAGCCATGAGTATTTATTTTCCTATTCGCACTAGTTTGTTATTAGATATGTGCCCTAAGCTATATTACAATGTAGAAGATATGTCTAATGTAGCTTATGTTAGTGTTGTTGGTATCTTGATGTATGCAATGGTTTGCACTAGACCAAATATTGCCTAAGTAGTGGGAGTTTTAAGTAGGTTTATATCTAACCCTAGTAAGGAGCATTGGACTTATGTTAAAGGGGTGTTTACATATTTGTGGGGAACTTCATATTACTGTTTATATTATTGTGGTAATAATGGCGTGGTTAATATATTGGACATACATGACTTTATGGATTTTGATTAGACATGTGACTTGGATAGTTGAAGGTTTACTAATGGATATGTGTTTACTTTATTTGGAAGTGCAGAGAGTTGGATGAATAAGAGCCATCCAATGACTATTTTATCTAGCACCAAATTAAAGTATATGGATAATATGCATGCTTGAAAATATGCAATATGGTTACATACACTATGTTCAAGTATCGGTTTTGATTGTAAGGTGGTTTACATTGGATGTGATGATTAGAGTGTGACATGTTTATCTAATAATCTAATATACCATGCTCATAATAATCATGTTGATGTATAATACACTTTGTTTAAGAGATGGTATAAAATAGAAAGTTATTGTTATACAAGGTTAACACTTTTAAAAATGTTACATATTCACTTATTAAAGTAGTGAGCACAAAGAAGTTCTCATGGTGTAGGAAGGCTATGAGCCTTCCCTCTCTTATTTCTTGATTCATTTTATTTTATTCCCTATTGTGTCATTGTAATGTAAATACCAAGTGAGAGAATATTAGGACTAGGGGTGATATTCACCTTGCAATCCTAAGACTATTGTATTTTATTTGATTTATTTAATAGTTGATTAATTATGTGTACATTTACAAGGATCATGGAGAGTGCCAACTTAGATGTCCACATGAGCTAAGGGGTGTTTATAATTAATTGTTATTCTAAATATTTGACTTATAATATATATGTAAGGCACATAATTGAGAAGAACCATTATAAGGTATCATTAGACACTTAACTTGAAGTTAAAAGAAGTCTATGGCTATTTATAGTGTTGTAAGAGGTGTAAGAATATTCTATGATAGTGTAGGAGTTGTAAGAAAGCATATATGATGATTTGTAAGAATCTATTTCTCTTTTTTAAACTTGGGGAGTTGTTATTGTATCTTCTAGTGGGTTGCTTTTATCCTCTAGTGAATTTGGATAACTAATTTCATGAGTAAAGTCTTGAAGCTTCAAGAAATATGATTGTAACTTCCATACACATGCCATTAGGTATCTTTTTCATGTATAGTGCATGGCTTGTGGTTTGATACTATTGTATTAGAAACTAGTTATATTTTCTTGTATTATATTTTCCTACAAATCAGAGTCTTGGGTTAGTAGTTTGCATGAGAAATTTGCAGGTACATAGGTGCTATCAAAATGTTAAAATTCAAAGAGAAGTGTTTTGCACATATTTATTTTTTGTTTGTAAATATCAATACATAGTTGGGCCTCTCTTTGTTGGTGGAGTTTTTTTTTCCAAAAGGGTTCCTCCATGTAAATCTAGAGTTGTGTAATCTTTTTTTATGGTTTGTTGATTTTATGTGCTTTTCATTTTCATTATTATATTTTTTAATACATGAACATTAAAATTTGTGTGCATATTTTATGTTGCTATGATATTTCACTCTCTTTTCAACATCTAATGGATGAATAGGAAGGAAATTGATCAAGTTAGCATGTAATATAATTTGAAGTGTGTGATTGTGAAGTTCATCCAATCTTGTAAATTTTATAATGATTTGAGGCTTAAAGAAAGAACAATTAGATTTAGTAACCACATTATTGTCCCATTAGGTTTAATTTATTTCTTGTTATTACACTATTGAAAAGTACTAGAATTTTAAGATTTAGAAGGGTAAGAAGGTGTGGAGGATGTATGGGAGAACCAATGTATTTTAAACCATTAGAGGCAATAAACTTGAGTTTGACATTCTAGACACGAGCACAAAGGTCCTTGAAAGAAGTATAAACATTCAAGTATAGATTATCTTAAGTAGGAAATAATAGGACCTCCATGAAATACTTGAAAATTCATCATTAGGAAGATGGTGTTTTATTTAGGCACAATGAGATAAAAATAAAATTATGTAATCATTGACAAACTCATTATTATCTTGATCATACTCAAATAAATAAAAAATAATAGTTTTGAGGTTCGTATCCATGTAAAATGGATAAGGAAATGTGTAGCTATCTAATCAAAAGAGTGGGTGGAGATATAAACGAATAATATAACCATTAAATAAAACCATCTCTAAGAGTACAAGGAAATAACTTAGCCAAAGTATTATCATCATAAATAAAATCTAAAAATGTAACAATAAAGGCTTGTAGATGAGTATTAGGGTCAAAGTGAGGTACCACAAAACTATTAGGTAGTGATATGTCATGATTTGAAATACAAGAGGTGTGCAATGTGCTAGAGAATAAGTAATAACATCTTAAGTATTAGGTACATTAGAATCAACTTTCTTCCCAATTTATATAGCTTTTGTAATTATGGATCAAAGGTGGAAGTGGGGATAGTGGCAGTGATGGTGGCATAGGAAATAATAGAGGGAGTATAAAGGGGATGAAAGAAAAGAAGCAATGATATGACACTAGAGGGATGAAAGGAAATACTATAAGGCAAAGAGGAAGGTGTAATACTATTAAGGTGAGATGAAGATATGATGCTAATGAGTGAAGATAAAGAGATTAAATTAGTGAGATGAGAGGTAAGTGGAAGGACTTGTAGCAGGAATAAAAAAAGAATGAACATGAGAAGTGGGGATCATGTAGAAGTGGTAACATATGAAATGGGCACAATAAAGGGATCTACATTGTGATAAGAATAGGAAGGATCAATGGAAGAGGTAGGGTGGGTGGTAATAGGGGAAGATGCACCATGAAAAATTTAAGAAGAAGTCATCATAGTACCAATTCCATGAATAATATTTGCACCACAATGTGCATTCATCAATAACTTAGGAAGAGATACAACTAACTATGAAGGAAAGGTAGCATTAGCAAGCTCCTAAAATTGTAGTTATCTAGTGAGAGAGTTTTTTCTTATTCAAATGTGTATTATGATAGAAATTATATTTTTTATTATAATAAGCCTCAATAGGAATCTCTTGGTCAATAGAATGAGAAGCCATAAGAGGGGTTAGGCAAGTACTGCTTAAAGGAACACTAGTGTTGTGCCTAGCTATACATAAATAAATCTTAGAAAAACAATCAAATAATAAATCAAGGATAATTATGAATAGGAATCTTAGAATATGTAATTAATATTAAATGTGAAATTCACTAATAAAAATCAAAAGATAAATCCCAAGGGGGTGTAGGAGTAGAGAAACTCACCAAAATGAAAGGGAGAATAATATCCCTTTAAAATTAATAACTTGGGTAAAGTAATCAAATAAATATATTCAACAAATTATCTTAGGATTAAATAGCTAGCTTAAGTATCTTCCTAGAATAATATGCTAAGATTAATTAAAGAAAATAAAAGTAGTTATCAATAATTTTGGTGCACTTTACATATATGTTGTGATAGATGGTTAAAAATGATTTGGCAATGTTTAGGAATGATTAGATGAACGCTTTAAGACTTGTAAACTCATTGTTTATCATCATGGATCATATTCACAACTAAAAAATTGATTGTACACCTATAGATTTGACTTATATAAGTGCAAATTTAATCTCTATAGACCTATACAAGTACAAAAATTTAGTCTCCATAAACCTTTGAATGTTCTTCACCTCACCTTGAATGTTCGTGTTTGTTTTTACATAAAAACTCGGTTGTGTGGTTGAGAGTTTTTCAATGATAGGGAATATGTTTCCCCCTAGAATACAAAGTAAATGCCTTTTGAAAATGATCAAAGGCAATAAGTAAAAATGTAATAAATGCCCTAGATGTTGATACAAGCAAGTAATGTAGTAATAAATGCTTTGTTTATACAAATGAATGATCTTATTTAATGATTTTTCTAAGATGATCAAAATATACTAGGGTTGATCCTTAAATACAACTCCAATTGATACAAATGAAATGTTTTGTAAATTTTGAATTGACACATAACAACTAATTGGAAGGATTAGGTCAACCCTATATTGAAATCTAAAAACTAAAAGATTGATTTTTTTTAATAAATCATACAACTATTTTAGATCATTTGTACAAATTGAAAATCTAAATATAAAAAAATAATAAAAACCAAAATCATAATAAATACAAATAAAATAAAATTATATTTAAATCATACACCAACCTTTCTATACTACTTATACATATATAATTACATTAAAAAAATAACTAACTTAAAATTAATCTAAAATATATAAATTTCACCATTACAACTACCAATGTTAACCCTCTCAATTAGATTATTTAATAGACAATTAAATGAGACCTAACTTAAACTAAGGCTTTAGCTATTGAGCCTTTTATTAGATTATCAAAATAGGAAGAGATTCGTAGTTAGGGTTCAACTTGAGAGCGAAGGATATTCCCGGGTATCAAATTTTGAAGAAAATGGACAGAGTTTGCCTCGCACGCACTTTTAACTAAATTGACTTGTTTTCAATAAATAAATGAAAAAAAGACTAAATTGACTTGGAAGTGACGCAAAGTAAAAGTTTCAACGTGGTTTCTAATGGGGCGGTGTAGAATAAAGAAGGTAAAGTAATTTAGAATAAACAATTTAAATTTCGGCATGGTTTCTTTCCAATCCATAAAGAAAAGGTACGTACAATTTTATATTCTCAGCTCGTGGATATCTTTTCTTGAGATCTTTGAACCTTTCATTTTTAGCTTTTGCTTTATAGTTCCACTTATGTCACTGTTTTTATTTAGCAATATTTAATATATTTCTTAGAATATTGTCTATTTTAGATTGGTTCGTACCTTCAATTTTATTATCTTTAGATGTTTATAAGAGTAATTTTTCGTTTTTCTTTCTAAAATTTAAATTATTTGTATTTCGTATTTTCAATGTTGAGCATGATTGTTATCAATTGAAACTCAATCAAAAACTTTGAGTTGTGTGTTTAGGGCATGTATTTATATGAATTATCTCTGGATAATTTCATACACAATAAATTGAGGGTATTCCAAGACAGTTTGTACATGTATCGCTAAAATTTATAGGTTCAACACATCGCCATTAGGATTCAATTTCCATATTACTTATGCATTTTACTATTAATTAGTTTTGGGGCTTGACTAAGACATAAGGAAGTCCCAAGCTTCAACCTCTACAAAGAATACCTTTATGAGCAACCATTCTTTTTCTTAGCTCATACATCATGAAGCAAACAAATTTTATAACTACTACAAATCAAACTCTACTTAGGATAGAATTGTGCAAATTGAGACTTGGACATGATCATTGCCATCATCACATTCTAGGCCATCAATTTCTTTGACTTCAATCATTATGTACTTTGATAAATGTTGGAACTTTGGTGTGTTAGCAAAGAGTTTCCAACAAGGTTAGTGAAGACCATAGGCTAGTAAACAATTATAAGATTAGTTGTTGTGAGCTATGATAAGTTGTGGCGAGCTTCAAATATTGTAGTTTAACATAGAGACTTGTTTAAGTCCAATGTTATTATGGTTGCAACCACAAGTCATTTGGAGGAGAACTCACTACCACATTTATTTAAGTTATTGGAGAGTATGGCAATACATGTACAGATGCAACATTGTTGTAGTACATCTAATGATGGCTAGGAGCATGGTGACATTTGAAGGAATGCTTAGAGGTGTTCCAAGCAACTCGAAGCAATTAGGTATTTGTCTCTACTATGACAAGTTGTGGATTGTGTTTGGTTATAGTGTAGGAGGATATGTATGCAATTTAGATGAAGATGGTTAACAACCTTTCACCAAGTGCGAGTAGTAGTGACTCATTATGTTTGATTACTACCTTGTGAAAATTCATGTTTCATATAATGTGTTTTATGCAAACATAATGGTACAATCAAATTTTGGTTGTGTGATTGTTGGTATTCTACATGGTTGTTAGATGACATTTTTTCGATTTAGAGGATATTAACTAATTACTTGTACAAGTGAAATGACCAATGTTAGATAATGTTGTATCATCAAGGTGTGGTAAACCTAGTTGGAGGTTGTATGTGCTAGTTTACAAATTGAGATATGTTATAAGAGAGACTTATTGTATTTGATGTATTTTCTTATGAATACAATTGTTACTATCCTTTTGCTGGTGGGTTTTTCCTTTAAACATCTCACACAAATCTATATTTCATGTGTATATGTGGTTTGTGTTTTTTGCAATGTTGCTTGATTGACTTATATAACACAACTATATCTTATCAGATACTTTTAAGGTTCTTTAATATCCCAATTTGTTGGTCAATTGTAAAAAGGATTGATCTCCCAAAATATAAATCCATTTCCGAAATTTAGTTTCCAAGTATATTTTGTAGCATAACATCAATTTAAAGTCCTCATTTCACTTGTTTAAGGTATACAAACCTAATCTATCTTGTTTCCATTTCAACACATGTTTAATTACAATCTTAATTAGTTCTTCTAAGTTGATTTAATTAGTCAACTTATATATCAAGAGTTTTACTTATGCTTAATTAACTTATATATTCACTAGTAAACAATTTAATTATTTTTGTAGGGTTATTTTATTTTTCTTCACTTTTGTGAACCCATAACTTTCATGCATACCTCTTAGGATTAGATTTTCTAATATTTTGAGTTTTAAATCTTTATGCTCTAATTTGTACTCTCTTTTTTCAAATTTATTTATTCCTTGTGATTTGCTTTGCCTATTTTGGTCTTTACTTGATTATCACCTTTTAGATCCCCATTTTTTTCTTTATCGCTAAATATTTAACCATGGATTGCAATCAAACCTTGTCCTTGGCTTCCATTCCTACACATCTTAAGGATCTTAAGACGTTTTCATAACTTGTTGAATTAAAATATTTGACCTTTGAAGAAAATATATACTTTTGTCAAAAGAGGGTGCTATATGTTCTAGGGATGTATTGTTGAGCTAACTTTCCATATTTCCTAGAACTTGTTGCCACCTCTGGAAAAAATACTTCATTTTCTCATGAGATGTATAATGATCAAATCCCTTGCATGATATATGGTGGTGATGCACTTAGTGATGGTGATACTCCACCTTGTTTAACTAAACATGATGCCATTATGCTTAATGTTGATGATATCCCTCATATGGCTCATGATAGTCCTTACTCTATCTATTTATTTGTGGTCTATTAATTTTTTTAATTAAGTAGATTAGTGATTCTTGCTTGATGGACATTTGTTGTCCTCTCCTTCACGTTATATTATTGTACTAGCTCATTATTCCATGATGAATTGGCTCGTACTATGACTACTATTAATTAAGGCCTAATGATTGATGACTTTAAGAGTTAAAATTATGCATCTTTTCATGTTGAGTTGTTTGTACTTTCACATTATGAGAATATACATGAAGATATGTTCTTTATTGAGACATTTAGATAAAATTTAATAAATGAAGGTTTATAATGGTTTGATAAGCATCATACTTCTTATACTTCATTTATTGCACTTGGGAATGCTTTTATAGAATACTTCTCTTGGCCCTAGAATATATTTGTTTAGCAATTCTAAAATTTCACCTTATAATGATCATTCCTTAAGAGATCTCATAGATTCATCTATGCATCGTATTGGTACACCATTTTTAAGATACCCTTGTGACTCTTCTATGAATCATTTATGTCTTCTCATGATGCATCTTTTGAGAATTATAATATATATTAATAACATAATACCTCACTTACATATCAACATAAACAAACATATGGCTTAGAAAATCTTAAATAAGAACAAAAATGCGAGGATATCTTCTAATTTTTACTAGGCTTATGTGAGGATGATGTTCAAGCAATTGATGATCAACCTATTATATATTTCTCTATTATTATTGACACACATAAGGTAAATGAAAAACATTGACAATGGAATCTCTAGCCCCATTGTTTGTTCTGCACTATATACTATTTCACACCAATTAACCATAATCATCACTAGGTTATAAAATATGGAGAATTGTTTTGATATTACCAAAACCTCAAAATAAGGATTATAGTAGTAAAAACCTATATAATCAATTGACATTTGACTTATTAACTTATCCTTGACTAGTTAGATTTATAGCACTTAGTTTTACACTATATGATGCCAAAGGTTACCGTTAATTTGTATAAGTTTCTTCAAAACTAAGTTCTTAGATAATTTTATTAGAAGGTGAATTATGTGCTAGGTTATTTCCATGGAGCTTGAGTGGTTATGACCTTACTTGTTTCTATTCCTTACCTCATACTTTCACTTATTATTTTAGAAAATATTTTTATTAGATATTTTTAATTCAATAATGATCTTAAAGTAAAAATTTAACAAAATAACATAGCTTAAATAAAAAGAGTGTGAGCTAATCAATGACTATGTTGGTTGCTAAACTAAGTTTCAAGTTATTAAGTAATGAGATTCAAATTTTCTTCATCAGTCTACTTTGAATACTTAAAGAAAAAGTGATTTATAATATTTATCATTCCTTTTTTAGTTATGTATTGGTGTATGAAAATGAGACTTTTTTAGTAAATATTATTTTACATTTTGGTTTCTCTAACCCTCCTACTCTCTAAGTTGTAATTAATTTCAAATCTAGAAAACTCAGGATAGTGAAGGTGGATCTAATGTAAACCATGTCAATCATCATAATGTTAACAAATACAATAAATATTTAGATATTTCAATAGAATAAAAGATCATCCACATGCCATATTAAACTAACTCTTACAAAAAAAACTCATCACTTTTTTTTTGGTTAAGTCAATTTGTATATCCAAAGGTGGCCCACCATATTTCAAAAAATATGTTTGTGATTAGCATTGGACACATGAACATACCACTAGTAAGTGCATCACACTTAAACATAATATTCAACAACTTATAAAAAATGAGATGAAAGTTTAGGATATTCATGATCATGCAAATACACCTTTACCACCTCCACATGGTTGAGTCTAATAAAATGGAAATGGATGAATATTCTTTAAATTATAATGATGATAAAATATTAATTTTGATTACACTTCTAATGATACACATATCACACTATACATTTATTTTCCATTGTAAATATCACACATCATAAATATGAAGGAAAGATACATGTGAAAATAATTGAGGTCACAACATTTAAGTTAGTTCTTTCAAATAATACATCACACTTGGCACCATTATCTGCCACTTTTATTCATAGAGTAACACTCCATGGTTATATATTCATGTACATGCAACATGTTATCCTAAGGAACATTCTCATAGGGTGCATTAATTTGATTGATTCATCGATTTTTCTTGTCAAGGTGTTGATTTGAATGATATGTCCCTTAGTCTATTTAATACAAACTTATGGAAACTTGATATTGATGAATTTATTGCTTTATCTCTTAACATGTGTCTTTCACCATGTTATGTATTGTATCCTATGTTATATTCTTGTTCTTTTTGTTGAGCACTTTTGGAGATTGAGAGGGGGGCGAATCAGTCTACACAAAGACTTAACCTCTTCCAAAACTTAAAAAATTTAGCACAAATCAAACTCCTTTAGTAGATAAAGATAAAACCTTAAGAAAAACATAATATAGCAATTTGAACCTTTATCAAATTCAACAAACTTTACTAATGAAAGATATAGCAATAATCAAACTAGTAATAAAGAGAAGGAAATAGAGAACACACACATGCATAAGGAGACACCAAATTTCCGTGGAAAACCCAATGGAAAAACCATGGTGAGAGTTAACTCACAATATAGGCTCACCACCAAAAAGACTTGTAGGAAGGCTCACTACCTTAAAGCAAGATACAAAGGACTTACTGAACTGAAGACAACATGACTTCAGGAGCAAGATAAAAGGACCTAATGAGATTCACTATCTTAGAGTAGGATACAATATGATTTAGAGAGAATTACAATGATTTTCCAACACAACACTCTGTTTGATTGAGGTGTTACAACATAATTTATCTTTCCTTTCAAAATCTTTAGCACTATCTCTATTGGATATTTAATATAATTTGCACACACACTTGTACACTTCTCCACCTTGTTGCATCTGAAATGATTTTGTGTTTATATCCACCACAACTCTTCAATTCTTCAATTCGATTGACCACGAGGAGAATAAATAATGAATTCAATTGGACGACCACCAAAAACATAATGCAATCCTATCTCAAAGATAGAGAGTACCAAAAACAATCTTAGCACTTCTTCCAATGTGATCCAAAACAATTTACATGCAGGAGTGCATTAACCTAAGTCGACATTAAGGAAACATGTGGATGAAACATTGAAGCACACAACCAGTCAGCTCAAAGACATACTTTCAATTGAATTTACTTGATGCGGTCCCAAACAGGATAGGTCAAGATCCAAATATATCATAACACATATTTCATTGTTGATGCAGCCCCCAAGCACACTATCCAAGCAAAGGAACAATCCCTGTCAGTTAGATATCCACAAAAGACATAATGTGGCACCAAAGGGGGCAATTAGCAATGTGTGGATCACATGGGGATGTTCCTTGAACATCCAAAAACACCATCATACATTTATTTCATATTTTCATGCAATCTACAACCATTATAGAACAAATATGTATAAAATATTTTATCAAGGAAGCACAAAATGCATAATCATGAGATATAACAATAAAATATAAACTTGCAAACCACTTCACCATATGAGAATGGAACTAAGACACTGCACAAATGTTAAGAGCACATTCACCAAGTCATAGGAGTAGAGACATCAATGTGGGGAAATGTAGAGCATTTCTTGGACTAGTCTAGACAACCAGCAACACTGCCAACCTTCTACAATTCACAAAAATCTCCTTGAAAACATAGGTTACCTAAAATAATAGGAATACAACATCCACAAAGCACTAACATTGAATAAAAAACTACAAGACTATTGCACAGATGGTTGTCATTGCACCAAAAGATCAACTTGTTAATGCCCGATACAACTGCCAGAGTTAATGAATCCATGGAAGGTGGTTAAGCCATGTCATAAAACCAAGCGTTGCATTGCACAACACAAGAAGACCAAGGGTGCACACATTGAAACAATCCCCCCAGTGTAAGCAAGAGGTTCAAAATTGTGACCTAGGATCTGACACCAATTGTTACATAGAAGGTTGTCTTTGCACCAAAAGATTGGCCTGTTAATGCTCGATATAACTGCCATAGTTAATGAATCCACGAGAGGTAGTTAAGCCATGTCACGAACCCAAGTGTTGCATTGCACAACACAAGGAGACCAAGGGCACACACCTTGCAACAAAGATCAATGCATCAACAATAGAGGAATGCATAACATTCTCCTAGACAGAATTCAATGCATCTTCTTGAACCAGAAACACTTAAGCAACTTGTAGAGGCTAGAACTTTCTTTCAACAACACATACTTCAACAAGAACATCAAGAGAGAGCATAAGACATACTGTAGACCTTCAACAACATCTCTCCACTATTAATCATGCTTATAATCCTCATCTTAATATATCGTTATGAAATTAACTCTATTGACAGTAATAATGCATTATATAAACATCAATAATACTTCTTTGATAAGGCATGACATCCAACCATAAAATTCATCACAAATGTTCACCAAAGCTGAATATAGCAATGATAACTAGTTCCATGAACTAACCACCTTCTCATAATCAATATTGAAAAAAATGGCAGTCACATATAGCAATCTTTGACATGAGAGATAATCAACATATAGTGTTGACAACAAAGATAACAATTTCCAACAATCTCTTTAGTATTGACATCAATGACAACTACCAACAATCTCCCCCTTTAGCATTTATGGCAACACACACTACTCACTCTCCCCCTTTGACATTAAGGATAAAGGGCCATATATGTATGTATAAAGCAAAAACACCTGTTCTGACTTTAGGGACAAGGGGAAAAATATCTTCTATTGAAATAGAAGCACATGCTCCCCCTTTTACCAACAACATATCTTCTTCAAGCATCTATTCATTCGTAACAACTACACAAATTCTTTAGGACTCCCCCTTTCTACTAGCTCCCCCTGAGAGGTAGCACTCATCAATCCAGGAGTAAAGGATATGACATGAATTTCTCCCCTTGAACAAATGCACCAATTATGCATCTAGTTATAACAAGGAGGGGCAATTACCCCTAACTTCTATTGAAGATACTCAAAAGTATCCTTTGAAAGTTCCTTAGTGAAAATATCTACAATTTGGTCCTTGGTAGGCACATACTCCATTCCGACTTCATGTTATGCAACCTTTTCTCTCAGATAGTGGTACCAGATTGAGATGTGTTTAGTCATTGAGTGCATTACCAGATTCTTGGAAATTTTAATTGCACTTGTATTGCCACATAGTATAGGAATAGGTTCATCATAAACCACCTTCACATCCTTCAAAGTCTACTTCATCCAAAGAACCTAAGTACAACAAGATGTTGCAAAAATATATTTTACTTTTGTAGTGGACAAAGACACTGAATCCTTCTTTTTACTGAACCAAGAGACCAATCTGTCTCCATAAAAGAATGCACTTCTACTTGTACTTCTTCGATCATCAACACAACCTACCCAATAAATATCAACATAGTCACTCAAAGAAAAATTTTGATCCTTTTTTTACTATATGCCATAATCCAGAGTACCCTTCAAGTATGTAAAGATTCTTTTCACAACTTTCTTGGGAGAAAAATTATATCACACACAAAGCAAACCTGAAAACTATCTGAACTTATGTAATTGATCTATTTAAGCACTAGTTGGCACAAGTACCCAACCAAATGTTCTATAGAACAAATTGGCATTGTAGCACACTATTATTTGAAAATAGATTTTTTTGGTACACCAAATCATCTTATACATCAAGATAGCATGCACAATACATGACCACAAATTTGTATAAAAAAAATTTGCTTCCAAAAGAATGTAGGGTATTCCAACAAACCTTCAACATATTTTCTCTTATGCTAGACTAAAACTCTATCACTAAAATCTTCCACCATAGAAGCTATGAAGAGTTGAAAACTTGGATATGATACTTTCAAAGCTCGATCAACTTAACTTTTGAACCACAAGTTAGAACCATTTTTTGTGGAGAGATGTGAACCAAAATATCTTGACTTTGCCCAATAGAGTGCAATATGAATGCCTTGGAAAACAACATAAACTTATCTTCATATGAAATACACCAAAAAAAAATGATACCAATCAGAGCAAGTGTACCAACCTTCCACACACCATTATCTTCCATTCATACTAGAACAACAAATTTACGTATCAAATCGATTTGATCCAATTCTTCTTTTTATGTTAAAGTCTTCAACACCTTTTCTTTTCAAGGGGAAAAAAGGTTTCACAAGTGAAATATTCCCCTAAATGCTCTATCCTAGTTTGTCTTGGAATCTTGCGTAGAGTGTACAAGAGTGGAATCATCCTTCTTCTCATAGTCTAGAACTTTTTGTTCTTTCCAGACCTTATTATCACCTTTCTTCTACAGATTATGGGATTCAACCTTTTTCTGAATTAGTGGCTTAGCAAAGCCACTTTTGTAGTAGTTTTCCTTATGTGCCACATTATTGTATTTGTAGCACACAATGTTGTGCTTTGGAATAGGGTAGTTCCTCGTCATCTTCGATCTGCATTCATCAGCCTTGTAACCATAATTATTGCAAGCATGGAAATATCAATGAAATATGATAACATTGTTTCTTTAAGGTATGAAAGACCTTCTACCCATGTTATTATTCCTCCTTTGTTTAAATCTACTTGATCAACAACCTTATGCCCAAAAGTATTGCAAGCAAACAAATAACCTTGACAGGATTGATTGAACCTGTTCTGAGCATATTGTTTTGCTGATGGAGGACTTCTAGATCTTTTTTGCTTTTGATCAGAATTGGATCTACCTTCTTTCTTGCCATTTTGAATATTCTTTGCATCTTTAGAGGCACTCTTCTTGGAATCTTTAGTGCAAAATATTTCTTCTTTTGTTTCAGTCTTTTCATTTGATTTGGAGCTATCAGGGCTAAACTTCTCTCCTTCAACAATTTGTTCCTTTTTCTTTTCAGAACATTCCTTAGAGTGATAATTTCCTCTTCAAGCTTTAAACATTCAACAATTTTGTCATTGAGCTTGACATTCAAAAAAACTTCAATTCTCTTACCTTCTTCAACCTTTAATTTCAAGTTAGAGATCACACCTTCTGCCTCTTTTAATTTGATTTCACATATCTTGCCTATTTCTACTTGGATTTTCAAATTTTCAATATCTTCTTTTGAATTTGCAAGATAGCCTTCATATTTATGATTCTATCCCCTTGCTTCATTTAGGTCTTCTAAATTAGACCAGAGTTTTCCTTCAAAGTCTATTCCCTAATCATCTAAAGTGAAGTCCCAAACTTCAAGTTCCATATATTCTAGATCCAAATTAGAGGAAAACATGTCTTCATCACTCAAGGAGCCAAACTCCTTACATTTCTCAACATTATAATTTATATCAATAGTATTGAAAGCCATAAAGAGAGTTTCATTATTTAAATCATTCTCCTCATCTTCAGAGGAACCACTACTTTCTCTTTTATTTCTATCATCTGATTCTTTAGAAGGACATTTAGAAGAAAAATGACCTATTCTTCCAAAATTGAAACATTTGAATGGTAACTTACCTTTGTACTTGCCAATTCCTTTCTTCAATCTTCTCACGAAGTTTGCTTCAACTTCATCAAGTTCATCAATATGATCAACAAATTCATATTCAATATTTTTGTTAGCTTTGAATACTAATCTAAATCTTTAGATTCTTCTATGGAAAACACTTTGTGACTATAAATTTTTGGGAGAGATCTCAAAACCTTCTTCACAATTTCACTTTCCTTTATTTCTTGATGTATTAAGATCCAACCATCAATCGCAAACTCCCAACAACATAAGATTCAACTAAAAAATTGTTTGAAATAACACAAAAAATCTACAAATAGTTTGATTCATTAACTATTCAACTTTTCTCTGTATTACATGGAAATCATTAACAAAATGAAAAATACATCATATACGGCCATATGGGCTGTTGGAAAACCTCAAAAATAAGATATTGAGTTTGATACAATATAAAATAACAACCACAAATCATAACTCTTCAATCCACCTTCTTCTTGTAGCATCAACCCCTTAAACCTGCAATCTTCAATTGAGAACCACTGAAGCAATGAATTTGCAGTCTTCAAAATTTATTGATGTTGTAAAAACACTCTCAAACCTACAATAGACCTGCAAGAACAATGCACACAACCCTCCCAAGAAAGGAACTACACCTCCAACAACATCATTCAAATTCTAGCCAAGAATGGCTACCAAACATACCCCAAATTACCTGTAATCTTCAAAAACAAGCTCCCAAAGCCTCTCCAGCAAAAATCCACGACCAAGTTAGGAAGAAACCTCCAAAAAAATTAATGCCAAAAAATTCCAAAATATTAAAAATGCACTCATAAACCCACTCCCACTCAAATTGCCAAAATTGGAATCCATTCCTAGATTTTAGGGTAGTTTCCAATGTAACTCCTGCCAACTCACCTTGGGTGCCCACTTTTTCATGAATACTTTTAGGAAGTTTTAAATGCATAATTCAAACTTATAAATCGATCCAAATCCACTCCCAAGAATATTTATTGCCAATTTTTTTTCAATATTAGACAATTTTCAAAATCACCCTAAATTGTCTCCACACCCCAAAATTGCAACAAAATAATAAAAAGGGTAATTATTTAATGTTTAACAAGTAATATAACTTTGAAAATTACCTCACCAAGTTAAATATCTACAAAAACTTAGGAAATTGAATTAAAATATTATTTTGGTTGATGCAAGATTGTTGGTCAACCATAGATGCTCCTGCATTAAACACTCGAGGTAGGAAATTTTTTGTGAATCCCTATTCAGCAAATGGAGTTGAGTGGTAGTACCATCCTTTTGAATTGCAAGCAATTCCCAACAAAAACCATCACTAAAACTAGTACCCCCAATTTGTTCTTCTTTCTCCTCTTCCAACACTTAGTTGGAACAATCAACCTCCTTCTCTGACAACTTTGCACTCCATTCGTCTCTCCTCTCATGGAATTGTATCCACCATGTACCATCCTCCTCCTAATACTGTACATTCTCCTCTCTAATTTTTTTGGATTCAACCCACCATAAACCAACCATCTCCACCAAGTTTCTCCTGCAACATTCTCTACAAATTCTACATCCAAATATGTATTATCCAAATAACAATCACAATCCACTATATCCTTATACAAATCTGCAATTACTACTCCATGGAAATTAGAAAATTTTATCTGCATACTCTCTTATTTCTTGAAATCCTCTTCTAGACTCACCAAAGAAGGTATAAATCATTAAAAATAAATTCAAAATGAAAATTTACCTCATTCTTGTTCACTGCCCCAACATCTTTTTCCTCATTCTTCATTGCAACATCCATCTTCTCATCTCCAATGACAAGTTTTTCAAACTCCTCTTCATTTTTGTCCATCAATTCTCCTTCCAAAAACTTGTTGATTCTTTGCATCTCTTCTTTAAACAAAAAATCATCTTCATCTTCCTCTCCAACTTGCTCATCAAACTTAGGATCATCCATGTTCACATTTTTTTATTATAAACCTTCTTCATCCACTTCACGTAATGCACTCCATTCGCATGCTATCGCTGAATCTTGTACCTCTTTATCTTCTCCATTTGTGTGGGCTCCCCCCACATATTCTTCCTTACATTCAACCCCTACCAAATGTCTGCAAAATTCATTCTTTCTAATCTTCTCTTCATTGTCTTCTTTTATAAAACCATTCTTCTTCTCATATCTCTCATCCCATGCTCTCATGTCCTCAACCATCTTATTTAAATACATCTACTTCAGCTTTGAGCTTTTCAAATTCTTCATGGTACTTCCTATTTTCCACTTCTTCCCAATATTTTTCTCAAAACAAAATTCTTATAGGCCTCCTCATGGCCCATCCCATCCTCTCAAGTATCGACTGCCTCACGTTCGACGATCTGTCTACACACAAATCACACACACACCACCACAAATCCTGGTGTAAACTACCTCACATTCGACACTCTACCTACACACTTAGGAACTCTTGCTTTGATACCGCTGATGTAGTAAGATCCAACCCTCAATCACAAAAAATCTACAAACAATTTGATTCATTAACTATTCAACTTTTCTCCGTATTACATGGAAATCATTACCAAAATGAAAATGCATAATATACAGCCATATGGGCTGTTGGAAAACCTCAAAAAATAGATATTGAGGTTTGATACAATAGAAAATAACAACCACAAATCATAGCTCTTCAATCCACCTTCTTCTTATAGCATCAACCCCTTAAACCTGCAATCTTCAATTGAGAACCACTGAAGCAATGAACTTGTAATCTTCAAAATTTATTGCTGCTGTACAAAAACTCTCAAACCTGCAATAGACCTGCAAGAACAATTTCCACAACCCTCCCAAGAAAGGAACTACACCTTCAACAACAACCTTCAAGTTCTAGCCAAGAATGGCTACCAAACATACCCCAAATTGCCTGTAATCTTCAAAAATAGGCTCCAAAAGCTTCTCCAACAAAAATTCACGACCAAGTTGGGAAGAAACCTCCAAAAAAAACCAAAGCCAAAAAAATTCCATAATATTAAAAATGCATTCATAAACCCACTCCCACTAAAATTGCCAAAATTGGAGTCCATTCCTAGATTTTAGGGTAGTTTCCAATGTAACTCTTGCCAACTCACCTTGGGTGCCCACTTTTTCATGAATGCTTTTAGGAATTTTTTAATGCATAATTCAAACTTATAAATCCCTCCAAACCCACTCCCAAGAATATTTATTGCCAATATTTTTCAATATTAGACAATTTTCAAAATCCCCCTAAATTGTCTCCACACCCCAAAATTACAACAAAATAATAAAAAGGGTAATCATTTAATGTTTAACTTAATGTAACTTTGCAAATTACCTCACCAAGATAATTACCTACAAAACCTTAGGAAATTGAATTAAAATATTATTTTGGTTGATGCAAGATTGTTGGTCAACCATAGATGCTCCTGCATCACTTCTCCACCAAGACCAAAGATGCTAGAGACTTCATGTACTCGAAGTATATATATTGCAAGGTCTTCATCTTCTATCATTCACACTCTCAAATTTTCTCTTAAAGGTATACATCTTGGCTTGCTTCACTTTGGAATCTTCTTCATAAATGCTACTAAGTTTCTCCCAAGCATCTTTGGCAGAACTGCAATTCATCACCTTCAACAATTCTGAATCAACTAATCCACACAAAATAACATTCTTAGCTTTAGCATTACATTCATATAATTTTTTAGTTGGTTTTGTAATAGGAGTGGTAGGAGCAATATAGCCACTTTTTACTGATTGCCAAACACAAAACCCTAGAGAGTTTAGGTGTCCTTCCATTCTCAATTTCTAGTAGGAATAATTAGTCCCATCAAGCCTAGGACCTTAGTATGAACCATCATGTGCCATACTAGATCTTTGCCTCAAGCTATTAAGATTCTATAGAGG
Organism: Sequoiadendron giganteum; assembly: GCA_007115665.2. Taxonomy (NCBI): domain Eukaryota; kingdom Viridiplantae; phylum Streptophyta; class Pinopsida; order Cupressales; family Cupressaceae; genus Sequoiadendron; species Sequoiadendron giganteum. The sequence continues at coordinate 390,984,430 of CM021109.1, read as the reverse complement.
AACTTGGATCTAATACCAATTTTTGAGCACTTCCAGAGATTGAGAGGGGGGTGAATCAGTCTACACAAATACTTAACCTCTTTCAGAACTTAAAACTTTCAACACAACTCAAACTCCTTTAGTAGATAAAGATAGAACCTTAAGCAAAATAAAATATAGAAATTTGAACCTTTACCAACTTCAACAAACTTTACCAATAAAAAATATAGCAATAATTAGATTAACAACAAGGAGAAGGAAATAGAGAACACACACATGCATAATAAGACACCTGATTTATGTGGAAAACCTAATGAGGTAAAAACCACGGTGAGAGTTAACTCACAATATAGGCTCACTACCAAAAAGACTTACACGAAGTCTCACTGCCTTAAAGTAAGATATAAAGGACTTTCTGAACTAAAGACAACATGAATTCAAGAGCAAGATACAAGGACCTTATGAGATTCACTATGCCAAAGCAGGATACAATATGATTTAGAGAGAATTATAATGATTTTCCAACACAAAACTCTGTTTACTGAGGCGTTACAACATAATTGATATTTACTTTCATAATCTTTAGCACTATCTCTGCTAGATATTCAATACAATTCACACACACACACTTCTTCACACTTGTACACTTCTCCACCTTGTTGCATCCAAAATTATCTTGTGTTTATATCCATCACAAAAATTTAATTCTTCAATTTGGTCGACTAGGAAGAGAATAAGCAATGAATTCAATTGGTTGGCCACCAAAAACATAATTCGGTCCTATCTCAAAGATAGAGAGGACCAAAAAAAATCTTAGCACTTCTTCCAATGTGATCCAAAACAATTTGCATGCAAGTGCACATCGACCTAATTTGACATTAAGGAAACATGTGGATGAAATATTGAAGCGCATAACCAGTCAACTCAAAGACATACTTTCAATTAAATTTACTTGATGTGGTCCTAAATATGATAGGTTAGGACCCAAATCTATCATTGCACATCTTCCATTACTGGCACAACTATTAGGAATTAGGTGTTGTACACCTTGCATAATTTTTAATTTATTATTATGTGTGTGGTGTATATAAGGGGATCTAAAAGTATGTGCATCACTAAGAGTTAACATTCTTGGGGTCACTTTATATTGGGACATAATGTAAGTTGTAAAAATGTATTTATTTAATATTAGGGAAATTAATTTAATAAAGTACCCAATATTAAATGTGGGGTCATGGTTTTGTAATCTCATGGTTTTAGTCACATGGTTTTATGTAATACCATTTGGTGGTTACGTGGGAGATTGTTTATATAAAACAACCACATGGGTATTTGTTTAAGGTTGTATGTTTGATAGGTTAGCTCTTGTTAGCATTTGTGAGGGTTGAAGTGTTGCATTAGATGTGTGGTTACATGCATGTTCACATGGATTTCTTGTAGAGGGCTTGATGCTTCAATGGTGTTCATGGAGAGCTCTGAAGATGTATTATAATGTTAATTCTTGAATAATACATGAGTGATGGATGATTTTGGAGGTTAGATTTTTCCATGGTATATCTTGTGGTATCTTTTGATGGGTATGTTATCTATTCTCTTGCATGTGGATTCTGAATACTTATTTGCATATATTTCTCTTTTGGATTATGTGGAAATTGTCATTTGATGGCTGCAAGTTTCTTTTCATTTGGTATCAAAGTCATGGTTGTGGTTGTATAAACCTAGGTTGAGAAAATCTTGTTTAATTTTGAATCTATGGTCTTACATGAGAGAATAAAATACATGGCAAGATATGAGGGTTTTGCAGGTTGTTCATTGCAAATATGGGGGTTTTGGATTTGTTGTTATGATGGGTTGTTTGCAAATTTGGGGTGTGAGAAATGTTGGGTCAAAAGGGTTTCTTGGTTGTGCATTCAAATGAGGGTTTTATGGGGGAAGTGTTGCATATGACCCTTGAGACAAAATGGACCTCATTGTTGGATTCAGGTTGGCTGAGAGACAAAAAATGATATAAAATTCAGCCTATTTTGGCCACTATGAAAAAATTGAATTTTTTTTGGCCTCCTTGCCCTTGTCGTATGACCATATGGTCATCAATGCGTCTACAAAATTAAAAAAATTGAAAAAAAGAATTAAATAAATTATCCATCAACTTTTTTGAAAAAAATTACTTTTCTGTAGAATTAAATTAAAAGTTTTTAGTTTTAAATTCTTTTGAGAATTTAAAAATTAAAAAAAATGATTAGTATATAGCCTATTTGACTCTAATACCAAATGCAATGTCAATTTTATCCCAAAGTTATTTAAGTATTAGCACCAAGTTTAATCAATTAATTATTATAGTTATGATTATTTATAAGACATAATATTATTAAAATAGATTTGAATAAACAATGTATGAATTCTAAAGTAAATAATAAACACATCAAATTGAATAACACATCCATATAATTCAATCAAATTAACATCAAAACCATATATAGAATATTACTAATATTTTTTAGCAACAATGATTTTTAATACTTATTTGAATCACAACACTTGGAAAGGCCTCTCTCACCCTATGAAGATTTAAGTGAGATTAGTCCTCATTATGACACACTTGGAGGACCTGTATAAGAACATAGTATATTCCTACTCACACAAAAAGGTGTGCCTACATTGCACCATGCCTAATTGCATAATTCCTTGGCTAGGACAATCTTAGGTGTACTATATACCCCAAGTTGGAGACTCCTATATGTAAGAATGAGATGTTGCATCGAGTTGCAGGGCTTTTTCCATGGCGTACATGGAAAAGCCAAGTTGATGTAGTTACTCACCCTTATGCTTGACCTCGTTGGGGTTGGGATGATTTGAGCTAGAATGGAGGAAGGCTACATTTGTTTCAGTGCCCTGATCACAAATTGTGGATGATGAGCTGGAGATATGGCCAACTGTGGAGTGGTTCACATCAGAGGAGTGAGGAGGTCTTAAAGAAAGTCTGGAAACCAAAAGTGAATCCTCCTGAACAAGCAGCGGCCAAAGTTAAGGATAAGGTAAGCAGTTCGGGGAAAGAGAATAGGGTTATCTCTTTTGAAATAGAGAGTCGGGAATGGGTAGAGGTTGTTAGTGCCTTATGAGAAAAGGCCTTTTTCTTGAAATGGGCAGGTGAGGGGTTTGAGTATTTACAGTTTAAAAGATGGTATGATTCAACTTGGGGCTCAAATATAAAACTTAAAACAGTGGCGAATGAATTCTTCTTTGTTGAATGTGACTGAGCGCACCAAGCGGTGGATTCTGCATAACAGTCCATTCTTAATGGATGGTGTGGGTTTACATTTGAGGGATTGGAGCCCTAATTTTAATCCAATCAAAGAAACTATCACAGATGTTCCTGTTTGGTTACGGTTGAAGAACCTATCTGTGGAATATTGGGATCCCAAGATTCTAAATGAGATTAGGAATAAGCTGGGTACCTTTGTGCGCTCTACCTATGCTTTAGATAAAGAGGACAAAAACATGTATGTTCACATTTGTATCATTCCCTCTGCTTCTAAAGGCAATTGAAATCAGAACCAATGAAGGCATACGGTGGAAATCGGTAGAAGTGGAGAAGAATATAGCATCGTGCAACCATTGCAACGACATAGATCATTCAAGTGAAGAGTGTGTAAAGAAAAAAAAGGGTAAGGAAGTTGAGGTGGAGGATCTTTTGAACAAGTTGGGGCAGGTTTCTAAAGGGAAAGTTGGTGGATCTAGTGAGAAAAGTGAGGGAGGTTTCAATCCAGCTATTCAATCTGATTCTCCCAATATTGGGAGACCTTTGAAAGAAATTGGCCCAAATCCTACTGAAACTCAACAAGATGGAGAAAAGATGGATCCTGATATTGGTGAATCCTTTGGTAAGGAGGTAAATTTTCATATAGAGAAATCCTTAGCGGGTTTTGATTAGGTTCAGAATAATCAAGTTGAAACATTGGTTGAGCAAGTTATTCCTCTCGGTAGCATAGATGTTTAGGGCTATGTGACTTGTGGAGACAATTTATTTGAAACCCAAATTAGAGGGAATAGGGGATCCATGGTTGAATCGTTGAGTGAATTTTCTGAAGGGGAAGAAAGTGCAGACGATGAACTAACGAAAGGAATTCTAGAGAGATGCACAATTAAACAAAGCTTGGAAAAGGAGGAGAAGCTTAAATAGGAGAAAAGAAAAGTCGAGGTAAGAAATCAAATAAGGTGAAACCAAAACTAGCAAGAAGTGCCAAAGGTCAGCGCAAATTACGTTCTAGGAAGGGGTTTTCCCTTCCTAAGTCACCATGAAAATATTATCTTGGAATGTCAGAGGCTGCAATGCCCTTGACAAGAGGCATTTGATGAAGAGATGTTTTGATCAGACGTGCCCAGATTTAGTTTTGTTGCAAGAAACAAAGCTAGATATAGAGGGTTTTGCGAGTCTAATACAAAAATGGAGATCTTTGAAGGGTAGTTTTGTGGAAGCCATTGGAGCCTTCGGGGGCTTGGCTATTTTATGGAATTCAATGAAGGTAGAGGTGGAGGTTGTATTGCAACAACGTAACTAGTAACTCTTAAAAGTACAGACTGAATGGATAAAGGAAACTATTTTCATGGTAAATGTGTACGAGTCGATCGAAACTACACAAAAAACAATTGTATGGAGGCAAATATTAGAAATGTTGCAAGAGCTACATAGATCTCTAGTCGTGATTGGTGGGGACTTCAATGCTATGCTATTTGGCAAGGAGAAGAAAGGTGGTTGCAGTAATTTAAATGTAGTTCAAATAGAATTTCAAATTATTTTTTTCTAGCAATAATCTTCAAGAAGTTTTTACCAAAAATGGATCTTTCACATGGACAAACAAAAGGTGGGGGTTTACCAATATTGTAGAAAAACTTGATCGTTTTTTTTAGGAAAGCAACCAGGGTGTTAAATCTTATGTTGTGGAATCCTTCATCGTTCCATCTTCTAGCTTGGATCATTATCCTGTCTCTCTCTCTGTTCTTACTGATGATGCCCCAGCTAGGTTCCCATTTAAATTTGAGAACATGTGGCTGCATGAGGAAGGTTTGAAAAAATTGATTGCTGATTGGTGGGTAAATTCCCTAGAAGTGGTGGGCACAAAATCTTTTTGTTTCTTCAAAAAGATACAATTTTTAAAGCTCAAACTTTGAGAATGAAACAAGCATCATTTCAAGGACATCTTTATGGAAAAGGCTAGGATTGAAGGTGATTTGGTGTAGCTTCATGAAAAGGTTATAAGCAGTGGGATGGATGCATTTGATTTCCTTTAGGAACAAGCTTTGAACAAATCTTATGCTTAAGTGTTAGCTCGAGAGAAGGTGTTCTGGAGACAAAAATCATGAGAGTGCTAGCTGAAGGAAGGTGATCACAATACAAAATTCTTTCATAGCTTAATCAAGGCAAGGCGTAGCAGGAAAAAAATCACTCTAATTAAAAACAAAGAAGGTCAAGTTCTTTCAAACCAAGAGGCTATAGGTATGGAGGCAGTTAGGTATTTCCAGGACCTCCTTTCAGCTAAGGGTTCATATAGAGAGGAGGCTGCAAAGGAAATGCTAGACGTTATTTCAAAGGTTTTATCTGATCAAAAAAACCAATTTCTCAATAAGCCAATGTCAATGGAGGAAGTTAAGAATATAGTATTCCAATTGGGAAGAGATAAAGCTCTAGGGCTAGATGGCTTTCCTGCAATTTTTTTTCAGTCTTTTTGGGAAATTAGTGGTATTGAGCTATGGGAGGTGGTGGAAGAATCTCATGTAAACTCTTATATGCTAAGGGACATGAATAATAATCTTATTTACCTTATACCAAAGAAGAAATACTTCCAATCCTTCAAGGAGTTTCGCCCAATCTTACTTTGTAACACAATTTATAAAGTGATCTCCAAAGTGTTGGAAAATAGACTAAAAAACATTCTAAAATGCATTATCTCAGAGGAATAGAGTGGCTTTGTGCCACATCGATCAATAGTGGAAGGTATCATAATAGTTCATGAAGCTATCCACTCGGCGAGGAAGGCTAAAATAGATAGGATGTTGGTTAAGATTGATATAAAAAAAGTGTATGATAAGGTGAACAAATATTTTCTATTGAGAGTTTTAGACAAGTTCAGATTAAGCCCCGCATGGATTGTATGGGTAAAAAAGTTGCATTGAAACTCCATGCTTCTTTGTGTTAGTTAATGGCAGCCCATAGGGTTTTTTTGCATCGAAAAATGGATTAAGGCAAGGAGATCCGCTATCACCCTTCCTTTTTATAATTATGGAAGGAGTGTTGGGTAGAAGCATAAGCAAGGAAAGAGCTACAGGAAAATGGAATGGGATTGGAGTGGCTCGTGGAGAGGATCTAGTTTCACATCAATAATTTGTTGATGATACTCTCCTAATGGGGGAATCATCGCTAAGGGAGGCACGTATTATGAAATCTACGCTTGAAAAGTATTGTTTAACTTTGGGGCAACAGGTATAAATTTGAAATAATTTTCTTCAATACTAGGTTGGATAAGCAAAACGATATTGCTAGAGTTTTAGGTATCAAGATAGGAAGATTACTAGGGAAGTTTTTGGGAATTCCCCTTTTTGCTGGAGCATGTTGGGCCAACTTATGGAATCAAATAGTAGACAATTGCTTAAATAGAATGGAGAGTTGGAAAGGCAGGTGGATTTCTTCAGCTGGTCATTTTTTAATGTTAAAATCAGTCATTTCTGCATTGACAATTTATCTGATGCAATGCCTCAAATTGCCAGATAAGGTAATCTTGGATATAGAACAAAAAATGTGTAAATTCCTTTAGAATGGTAGTCAGGAATAGGATAAAATCCCTTTATTGGTCTGAGATAAGGTATGTCAGCCGAAGCATGCTGGAGGAGTGGGGTTAAGAAGATGGCATCTTTTGAATGAAGCTTTGGGAGCAAAGTTGGTTTGGAGTATGTACAAAATGTCAGAGCAAAAATGGGTTCATATTTTACAAAGAAAATACTTGGATAATATGGAAAATGAAAAATATTCACAATTCAAAATCCCCCAAGAGGTTCAACAATCTGGAATTTTATGATTTCTTGCAAACTTGTGATTACATATCACTTATCTTGGCAAGTAGGGGCTGGAGATTTGGCCAATTTATGGGAAGATTCATGGGAAGGTCTTCCAGTGCTGAAAGTGAGGAAAGATGTAGCTGGACTAATTTAGGATATGGAAGGTAAATGGGGACCTAAGGTTCATTTTTTCTTGTGTAAAAATATTGTGGATGGGTGTGAGGAATGGGTTTGGAAACCGGTGGAAGACTTGAATATTTCAAGAGGGCAAAGAGAGGTATTGTTAAATATTTTCAAAGAGAGAAAAGTTTTGTGGACTAGAGATAAGGATGTATTGGTGTGGTGTGGCTTGAAAAGTGGGGAGTATAGTGTAAAGTTGGGTTATAAACTTTTGGAAAATATTTGGGCTACAGAGGATTGGCTTGAAAAACTATGTTGGAATAAGTGTGGTTTGCCTAAGGCTGGCTCCTTTGCATGGTTGGCATTGCGTGGGAGAATTTTGATAGGGGAGAGATTAAAGAAGATAGGTTTTCTTGGTCCACACTAGTGTGTTTTATGCAAAGAGCATGAAGAAACGGTGGATCATCTTTTACTGCATTAAATTTTTTTGCATAATTGTTGGGTGTATCTAATGAAGAAGCTACATTGGCAGAGCCCCTTTTCCTCAAACGGTGAAGGAGATGTTGCAAAGTTGGAGAACCAATGTTAAAAATTATGCTTTTTTGAGTATCTGACAAATTAGTCCAGCAATTATTATTTGGGAAGTCTGGAAAGAATGCAATCGAAGGTTGTTTCAAGACAAACATTTGAGCCAAGAAAGGTTCCTAGCGAAGCTAGAGCTGGCAATAGTAGAGGTGGTTAATGTGGTGGTAGTAGATCAGTGTCCTGATACATTTCCTTTCAACCTTGCAGATAATGTGCCAATGAAAGAATGGGCAATGCTCAAACTCCCATTGCATTGGGGAAATGGGGTGGTGGGTTTGAGTACAAGATCAAAGAGACAGGTGGAGTGGGAGAAGCCAAAATTTGGATGGGTTAAAATAAATTTTGATGGGGCTGCAAAGGGAAATTTGGGGCCGTCAGGGGCTGGTTGTGTTATGAGGGATGAGTTTGGTAATATTCTAGCCTTTGGTGCTCAAAAATTGTAAGATGACACAAATAATGAAGAAAAAGCTTAGGATGCTTTACTCGCTGTAAATTTAGAAAAGAGTTACTCCTTTAGTAAAATCCACCTAAAGGAGACTTAAAAATTATTATAAATGCGTTGGCTATTGGTTCCTCTCAAGTATGGAAGATAAATAAATTTATTCAAATTACCTGACAAAGGCTAGGAGAGTTCTAGGATTTCAAAATTTTACATGTATCCCGTAGTGGGAATAGTGTTGTTGATACATTGGAAAACTGGGCGGTTGCTTCAAATTTGGAGAAGGGGAAGGTTTCCATGGAGGATTTAAGAAATTTCTCATTTGAAGAGAGATAAGGTGGGGGAATTGGTTCAGTCACTTTTGAAGGGTATGTATGGGAGGCTTGGTGCTTTACTCGGTGTAGCAGATTCAATGGTAGAGATTACCTTTATTTTTGGTTGTACATATGGTCTTCATTCACCCTCTGCCCTTGGTATGGCCTTTGGTTTTAGTTGAAGGGAGAGTGATTTGATTGGGTGGGAGTTGATGGGGATTGGAGGGATAGTCTGGTATAGTTACATCACCTCCTCATTTGGTTGGAAGTGCGTGCACTGGGGATGGCTAGCCCAAGGATTGAATATAATCTGTAACAACATGTTTGTATGGTTGGGCATGATCTTAGTTTTTGTTAGGCCTTTGTTGGTAGATGTGGTCCTTTATGCTACAAAATAATAGTAATATGTGAATTATCAATAAAATTGATCGTGGGAATTTCCTACCATTTTCGTATAAAAAAAAAACTTGGAGACTCTTGTGTGCCTCTCTCCAATTCCCATAGCCCACCAAACCTCTTCTTCTTCCTTCAGTGTTCTCCATGTAACATTCCAAGTCTCACATTAATTGTTTATATAAGCCTTAAGGAGTGGTTTTTAAACTATCACACTCTTTCATAAAGGTTGCCTATAATTATTGACGAGCCAAGTTTTTGGCACATCTAGATCATACTTTTACAAACACTTTTATGGTTTTTCATTATGCTAAAACAAACATTTAGTACTGATTATGGGATAACACATAAACTTTTTATGCTTAATATAATAAGTATATTATGCTAAGTCTTCCATGGTTGTTACTTTTAAATGTTTTATTAGTTTGATGAATGCCTTATAAACTTTGTGTGATGACAAACCTTTCCTGCAGCCTCTACTGTTGAACTTCCTGCAGCCATGTCTAGAATAATGTTTGCTTTATATTAATGCTTAAATAAATATATAAATGAAGTAATGGATCATCTTAAAGGTTGAACATGTTGAGCTAACTCTCTACCTCAGGAATAGCTGGCAGAATATTTTGTAGGTACCACAATTGAAGGAAGGAATTCAATTCCCACTTGAAGGATAGAAGACCAAATCAGTGAAGACTGGTTCAACAGCAGAAGAATAGGGAGGCAACTTCAACTCATCCGCCATGCAAGAGGAGTGTTTCAAAAATCTAGCTCAGGCGTCTTGATGGTGCACAAATCTAGGATGGTGGCGCTTTAAGAATGATGAACTGATTTGACTTAGTTCTTACATTTTTATCCACCTCTTTACTTAGTTAGTTGAATGTAATAAAGACCTCCCGTTTTATAAGGGAAGGTTAGTTAGTAGTTAGAATCAGTTTCAATAGATAGCCCATTCTCCTTTAGAGAATAAGGAGAATGGGCTGGAAGATATCTATTGTAAACACATTTTCAGTTTCAGAAATACAGTCAAGAGATTATGTGCTATGTATTTGTTTACCTTGAATCAATAAAGTTTATGAAGTTTTTCGCCTAATCTATTGTCTACTCTTAGCATTATCTAAGGGGGCCCACTTAGGGAACTTCCTATACTTTCATTCTGCAAGTTAGAATAGCTACATTTCCTTTTATAAAAGTTTATGTGACTATTCCTACAGCTGGCAAAAATATAGAGCTGTCAACTGTTCCTGCAGCCACTAGATGCAGAATAGTTTTATCTTTCAGTTTTCATTTCCAAAGCAAGTTATCCAGTAAAGTTATTCCAGTAATTCAAATTTCAGTATAAAGCATCTTAGGAAATCATGCATGGCTAGGAAAGGTGATTAGTGCATATATTGTGCTGACCCATTTCAAGTTCACGTCCCTGGGTTGATAATTAAATGAGGTTCTTTAACAGATTATGACTGCTGGTTGTGATGTTCAATCCCTGAGTTCCTAGTTATTAAGATGATTAAAGAACACTACATTTTTGGCACCACTGTCAGAGATGGTGTCCAACTAAAGACCTATTGCAGGCATGCTAGTAGGTAGCTTGAAATTTTATTCCTAGTGTTTAGATCATTCACTATTCTGACATTTTTCCATAGTTTAGACTTACGTTTTACTATATGCTTAGAAGAAAAGATCAATTTGGAAGATTCCTTCCTAGAAGTTTAGATATCCAAGAAATTGACCTAGAAATTGTCCCAGAAGAACCATATCTGGATGCTGGTCAGGACCTAGTCACCTCATCTTCTTCTTCCTCAAAGATAAGTTTGAACCTATTTGATGAACCTGATAACCTTGATTTACTCACATCACAATTGAATAACCTACACACTTTCAATAACCAGGACCCCCATAATAACCCACTTGCCCTTGTCATCTACCAGCTAGGAGCTAACCCAAGACCACCACCAAGGATGGCAAGGCCTACTTTTCCATTCCCACTCCCTGAACTGCATGACAATAATAATCTCAAAAATATCCCTGCCTCATTGCTTCCAAAATTCTATGGCCTTATTACAGAGGACCCTCATACCTTCTTGTTTGAGTTTGAAATCCTATGTAGGAGTTATGATTATACTACTAAAGCACATAAGATGAAATTGTTTCCTTCTACTTTAAAGGAGTTAGCCTTAAGATGGTTCATGGGACTAGGAAGCAATGCCGCGGCCACTTGAGATGAATTGAAGGAGCTGTTCTTAGGAAAGTATAAAGAATATTGTAGGTGGAATGATATGAGAGGAGATGACATATTCAAGATGTCACAAAAGGAGGATGAAACCTTGGAAGATTATGTGTCCAGGTTCCTGTTCAGTGTGCAAAAAAATACTCAGCACCAGCTAAATGAGGAGTCTAAAAAACTTCTCTTCCTACGAAGAGTCAATGATACTTGCATGGAAGCATTAGACCTCATGGCTAGAGGAGATATCACCCAAAGCAATTGGGATGACATCAAGAAGATCTATCTCAATTACTCTAGGGAAAATGTGAAGAAAGGTATGGGGTTCAAACCCTCTGTTGCAAAAGGAAGTGGCTCAGGCATATCAAAAGGAGAACTCTCTAATCTTTTGTCTGACTTCAAGCAAGATATTATAAATGATGTAGCTACTCAATTGGACACCATCCAAGCTAGAAGGAAGAAATATGAGGTTGATGCTATGTTAGTTGAATATTTCCCTCACTGCAGACAAAGGAAGAAGGATTGTAGATGCAAAGCAGTGGCCAATTTGGAGGTCCAACATCTTCCTACCGAGTTCAAAACCATTGAAGGAGAGGAAGAAGTGTTCTTTGTTGCTCAATGCAGGCCTTGGGCCCCAAGACAAGGTATGCTTCAGGACCCCTTGCAAAATTTTGGTTCATATAATAATCAGTGGCAGAACCAGTACCCTCCAAATTATGGCCCATACTCTCAACCTCAATGGAATAATCCTTGGCCAAATGCTCAACAAAATCGTTGGCAACCCCCACAAGGGAACTGACAGTCACCACAACAAAATCAGTGGCAACCTCCACAGGGGAATTGACAACAGTCTAACTAGTGGAGGGGAGGCCAACAATGGTCAAATCCACCCACGAGCTTCCTGCAACAACCCCAACAATAGTTAATTATCCCACCTCCTGTAGCCAATCCAAGCCAGAATCCAAAGCCAACCCAAGCGCCAGCTCAAGCAGCACCCAATCCAAATAATCAGCCTCAACAGTAGCAACAACAAGAAATTTATTTTACTGATCCTAATCATCAACCTGCCTATGCTCTCAACCTAAATAATATCAACTTACATTCAGGAACTATGTTGCCCACACCATCTCCTCCCATAATCTCAGAATTGCCATCTGAGGAGATTGAGCAAGAAGAAGATGCCAATGGCCTAGTCCAACCCAATGAGCCAATATAGACTCCATCATTACCTAAGGTATCCAATAAACCATCACCTCCTTTCCCACAAAGCTTGGAAGGTGAAATTGTGAAAAAGAAAGAAGAGCCTACCTTTCACATTCTTGACCAGCTAAAGCACATATGTGTAAAAATTCCTTTGTTCCAAGCAATTAAGGAAGTACCTATTTACAACAAGGCCATCAAAGAAGCATGCCTAAAGAAGCTAGGTAGGAAGAAGAAAGACCCTCAGACTATTCATGTCTTAGGCCAACTCTCTGATTTGATGCTAGGGAAGCTTACCATCCCAAAATATTCAGACCCTGGCAACCCTGTTGTTGAAATTAATATTAATGGGGTTCAAATTAAGAATGCTTTAGTAGATCTTGGAGCTGCTATCAATGTCATGACCAAAGACCTTGTACTAAATTTGAGTATTTCTGACCTAAGACCTGCACCTATAGTCTTGCAACTTGCTAATAGTTCAACTGTCAAACCTGATGGAGTAGTGGAAGACTTAGTTGTCACCTTAGATTCATGGGAATATCCTGCTGATTTTATGATTTTGTCTCCAAAAGAATCATTAGGAGGTTATCCTGTAATTCTAGGAAGGCCTTGGTTAGCCACTGCAGATGCTTATATTAGATGTAGGATAGGTAACATGACAAGATCTGAATGGATATAACACAAAGAACCTTACCCTCTATTCTCCAGCCCAACCTCAACTTGAGTCTAGGTAGGCTATTTGGCTAGATTTGGGAGAAGAAGAGGAAGTGAACTTGGTGGCCAGTCTCATGATGATTACCAGAGAGCCTTTCATTGCACAACAGGAGGAGGAAGAGATATTATACAATGTCCTACTAAATAATTATGGTATTAAACACCCTCACTATGAAGAAAGTCCATGCACCTTGCAGAGCATTCTTCCTCCGCCCACATCAGCTCATTATCCTACAACAACTGACTATTTACACATATTATTGCCCCATGAAGTAGACATGCCTTTTCTGTTTGATGTATCCATGCTTGAATTGACTTCCCAAGTGGAAGTATCTGTAGGAAAAACTTTGAATATCAACAATAAACTTACCAACAAGCAGCAAGAGTCAATGGTTAAAATGCTTACTACCCATAAACCAGCTTTTGCCTGGGATTATAGTGACATGAAATGACTTGATCCAAAGCTATGTACACACCGAATTTTCATCAATAGTGAGTTCAAACCTGTTACGCAGCCCCAGAGGAGAATCAATCCAGCTTTGAGAGAAATTGTTAAAGAAGAATTACAGAAGATGTTGAATGCTGGCTTTATCCACCCAATCTTAGATAGCCAGTGGGTTTCTCCACTAGTTATTGTTCCAAAAAAAGGAGGGAAATGGAGAGTGTGTGTAGATTATAGGGAGCTCAACTCTACAACAAAGAAATATTACTTTCCTTTTCCCTTCATTGATCAAGTGCTGGATAATTTATCAGGGAAAAAGTATTTCTCTTTCCTTGATGGGTTAAGTGGATACAATCAAATCAAGATTGCTCTAGAGGATCAGGAAAAGACTACTTTTACATGCCCATGGGGAACGTTTGCCTACTCTATTTTTCCTTTTGGTCTCTGCAATGCACCTGCAACTTTCCAAAGAGCAGTAATAAGTATTTTTTTTAGACATATCATATGATTGAATGGAGATATACATAGATGACATTACTGTTTATGGTGCAATGTTTGAGGAAGCTCAGGCCAACTTGAAAAAGGTACTACAGAGATGTGAAGATCATAACCTATCACTAAATAGTCAAAAGTGTTTCATGATGATGCAAGAGGGAATAGTGCTTGGTCACTATATTTCTACTGCAGGGATATAGGTTGATCCTTCTAAGATTGAAGTCATCTCTAATCTGCCCTTTCTTACCAAGCAAAAGGAACTAAGAAGCTTTCTAGGACATGCTAGATATTATAGAAGATTCATCAAAGAATTCAACCAAACAACAGGCCCTCTATACAGTTTGCTGAGGAAAGATGCAGAGTTTGCCTGGACAACAGAATGTGAAAAAGCATTCCTTGATCTGAAACTTGCCCTTACACAAGCACCTGTGTTGAAAGGACCCGATTGGTCACTTCCATTCCATATTCATATAGATGCATCAGATTATGCTATTGGTGTTGTCTTAGGACAAAAGGGTGGTTCAACTGAACATGCACTCTATTACATCAGCAAGAACTTGCAGGGAGTCGAGCTCAACTACACTGTTACAGAAAAAAAAATGTTAGCAATCATTTATGCCCTCAACAAATTCAGGCATTATATAACAGGCTATTAGATATTTGTCCACACTGATCATGCAACAATCAAGTATCTTATGAACAAAATCTCAATAATAGGAAGACTAGCAAGATGGTTGTTGCTCATGCAGGAATTTGACATTACAATTGTGGACAAGCTAGGTAAAGCCAATGTGGTTGCTGATTTCCTATCTAGAATTCAAAGGCAAGATAACTCTGCACTTATTGAAGATTCCTTTCCTAATGAGTATCTATTTGCAATCAAGGTCATTCACCCATGGTATGCAGATATAGCAAATTATTTGGCTGTAGGAAGAACTCCTCCTCAATTCTCCCCTAAGGAAAAGCGATTATTGGTAGAGAAAAGTTTTAACTTTTCGTGGATTGTAGATTGCATGTTTTATACAGGGCCAGATCAGGTTATGAGGAGATGTGTACGAGAAGAAGATACTCATGATATATTGCATGCAAGCCATGATGGAACATGTGGGGGACATTTTTCTGCAAAAAAGATAGCAATGAAAATCTTAAATACTGGCTACTATTAGCCAACTCTGCATAGAGATGCAACCAAATACACCAGAAGATGTGACAGATGCCAGAGGATGGGAAGACCAAGCAGATCAGACGAGATGCCTCTATTTCCACAAGTGATTGCTACACCCTTTGAAAAATGGGGACTGGATTTTGTAGGGCCAATTGATCCGCCTTCAAATGGTAAGTCTTATATCCTTGTATGCACAGATTATGTAACAAAGTGGGTAGAAGCTAGACCTATGAAGCATGCTAGGGATAATAAGGTGGCAAAATTCCTCTATGAGGAGATCTTCACCAGTTTTGGTGTTCCTAGGGAAATAGTCACTGATCAAGGAGCACAGTTTACCTTCACTCTGATTACAACCTTAGTCAATGAATATAACATAAGGCATAGGAAATCAACTCCTTATCATCCATAGGCTAATGGCCAAGTGGAGATCACCAACATAGATATTGAGGCAATTCTGACTAAGACTGTAGATTTGCATAGAAAGGACTGGGCTGCAAGGTTACCAGAGGCTATATGGGCCTACCGCACTACATGGAAGACTACTATAGGATATACACCCTTTGAAATGGTGTATGGTAAAAGAGTTGTGATGCCAATAGAGTTTGAGCATAAAACCCTTAGGACAACAATGGAAATGAATATGGACCTAACAACTGCACAAAAGGAACAAGTCATGTAGCTCAATGCCTTAGATGAGCTTCGAAAGAATGCCCTACAACACACTGAGATAATACAAAACCAACAAATAAAGTGGCATGATAAGTACATTAAAGAGAAGAAATTCAAAGCATGAGATTGGGTTCTGCTCTATGACTCAAGATATAAAGATAGTCAAGGCAAATTGCGAACTAGATGGTTGGGTCCATACGAAGTAGAAGAAGTATTACAAATTGTGTTGTACAATTGAAGACCATTGATGAGGTCCGATTCAAGCTATTAGTCAATGGGCATCACCTAAAGCTCTACTATAAGCCCATTAACAAGAATATTTTTTTGAGCCAGTTCGAATTTGTGCAGGAAACCATTGATCCTGCAGCCAAAGGAATAGAGTCACAACTCAATTCCCTAGGCCATGCATAAAGTGCATAAAAATATCATAATAAAGGGGTCATCCACTCAGATCCCCATTCAATTCACTCACTCCATCCGGAATCCGTACACTCACACTCTTTCTTCCACCTCACCCACCTATCATTCTCCATACCATCCACATTTCTATAGATCGCATTTTCCAATGAAGAAGTGAAGTCACATCAAGTAATTACAGCGGTTCCATCCAGGTGAGCTCCACTTCACTTTAATATTGCTTAAGTTGTTTCATTTATTACATTTATTTTGGTATTAATTAATGCAAACTACATTCCTATATGGCTGTCGTTCCTTCGGCCTTTCCACACGATTGAGCACATTTTTCTATTTTTAAAAATTTTGTGCCACGTAATTATTTCCGCCGCCTTAAGGCATTGTCACAACCATTGTCACTGTCATTTCGGCATGAGCACCGGATTTTTGAAAATCTATAATTAAATGAACTGAACACCATTTCCTCTTGCAATAATGAACCTAAATATGTTTCGCTCAACTATGATTACTTACTCCTTCAAAAAGATTGAATGTTTAAATTTATTTTCCTATATTTTATGTATCTTTTGAAGAGTGGTTCAAAAGTTTCGGTTGAGAGGAGGCAAAGTGCTGTCGAATTAGGGTTGCAGGAAGTTCATTGGTTGTGCAAGTTTGGAAAATCCAGGTGATCATAAAACTAAGGAGATGGGAGGTCAGCTGATTCGACATGAGCCTACAAATCATAACATCCTGCTGCAAGATGTGTTGCATGTATCGCCATTCAGACAATATGGGTGGCTTAATTACTTCCTGAAACTTGAAAAATTTGATGTAGGCATTGCAAAGTAATTTACAAGGACATTCCAAGAAGGGGAAGCAAAAGTTAGAGGTATAATAGTGAATGCATCAATTGATAGAATTGCAGAGATAACGGGGTTACCTCAAGTCAGAGAGCCATTTCCTAGAGGAAGGGATGCAAAGAGCGCTAGGAAAGAGTTTACTCAGCCAAATGACCCTCCTCTACAGGTAGATAAGCAAGGTGCACAAAGGATGAGTCTGCTGTAGGACTGGGTGTCACAGGCGGGATATATAATCAAATACATAACCTGTGAAGGTAGGTTTTCAATCTTGCATTCTCAGCACTTCAAACTTTTGTCTCATTTACGCCATGGATTGTTGATGAATGTTCCCAACTTACTTTAAAATTTGCTATCAAATAGTGCTGCAGGAATGGCATGTTTTGAAGAACTCCAGCATTAGCAGAATACTTCTGCACTTGAGATTGAGAGATTACAAAGGATAATCCAAAACAAGAATCTAAAAATTGCTAACTTAACTGACACTCTCAACTAGGTGGTAGAGCTTGTTCCGTGGTTGATGCAATGTCGAGCACCTTCACCTGTCTATGTGATGTATCTCAAGGAGCTGTACTTGAACTTCCAACTGATTAGAATCTGGAAAGGTAAAAATCTTTCATTAGATACCCCAGAAGAATTTTATGAGGCATATAGAGATTCACCTTTGCACATCAGGAACCTCCTATGTGAATTTTATCTGCATAATTTGGCTGTACCTCGGGATAAGGATTGGAACTCCTTATGTTATGTCGGGGACATTCATATTAGCGCTTTGATCTCCTGGATCACCAATGAGATAAGCAGGGGGGAACAATTTGTAGTCATCAGCATGATGAAGTCAATATGCCATTATCTGTGAGGAATGAATCAAAGAATGGGATGGGTATCTATTTTGATTGGAAGAAATTATGGAGAGATGAAAGAGCCAGGCTACTAATTGAGCCTTTGAGACAAGAGGTATTTTCTTAGTATTCTCATATAATAAACAGTGATCTTATTGCTGCAAACCTGCACATTCAAACAAGATGGGAGCATCTTCCATTTCAATTAAAAAGGGATGAACCACACACTCCCAATACCTTGTATGCAACAACTAGAAGGGCAGAAAGATACATGAGGAATGCTAGGATAAAAAGCGAGAATTGGTTGCCCTTGGTTATGCAACCACCTATTCTCCTATGGCCATTACTGTCTATACAGGGGGACAACAACATATATAACAAGAGTTCTGAAGATAACAGATAGCAAAGGTTGGAGGTGATGCAAGCTCACTTCTGGAGTTTCCAGCATGGAGAGTGTGGACAGCAGCAAAATGCCGATTTAAGAGAATTTTCCAAGAGAAGAAATGCTAAATTTGCTGAAGGGTCCAGCAAATAGTTGGTTGAGGGGAATGATGAGCCAAGTTTTTGGCACATCTAGATCATACTTTTACAAACACTTTTATGCTTTTTCATTATGCTAAAACAAATATTTAGTACTGATTATGTGATAAGACAAACTTTTTACGCTTAATATAATAAGTATATTATGCTAAGTCTTCCATGGTTGTTACTTTTAAATGTTTTATTAGTTTGATGAGTTCCTTATAAACTTTGTGTGTTGACAAACCTTTCCTGCAACCTCTACTATTGAACTTCCT
The DNA here is from genome assembly GCA_007115665.2 of Sequoiadendron giganteum. Classification (NCBI taxonomy): domain Eukaryota; kingdom Viridiplantae; phylum Streptophyta; class Pinopsida; order Cupressales; family Cupressaceae; genus Sequoiadendron; species Sequoiadendron giganteum. The sequence continues at coordinate 390,965,758 of CM021109.1, read as the reverse complement.
ACAACCATGTCTAGAATAATGTTTTCTTTAGATTAATGCTTAAATAAATATATAAATAAAGTAATGGATCGTCTTAAAGGTTGAACATGTTGAGCTAACTCTCTTCCTCAGGAATAGCTGGCGGGATATTTTGCAGGTACCACGATTGAAGGAAGGAATTCAATTCCCACTTCAAGGATAGAAGACCAAATCAATGAAGACTGGTTCAAAAACAGAAGAATAGGGAGGCAGTTTCAACTCATCCGCCATGCAAGAGGAGTGTTTCAAAAATCTAGCTCAGGCATCTTGATGGCGCACAAATCTAGGATGGTGGCGCTTTAAGAATGATGAACCGATTTGACTTAGTTCTTACATTTTTATCCACCTCTTTACTTAGTTAGTTGAATGTAATAAAGACCTCCCATTTTATAAGGGAAGGTTAGTTAGTAGTTAGAATCAGTTTCAATAAATAGCCCATTCTCCTTCAGAGAATGGGCTGGAAGATTGCTATTGTAAACACTTTTTCAGTTTCAGAAATACAGTCAAGAGATTATGTGCTATGTATTTGTTTACCTTGAATCAATAAAGTTTATGAAGTTTTTCGCCTAATCTATTGTCTACTCTTGGAATTATCTAAGGGGGACCACTTAGTGAACTGCCTATAATTTCATTTTGCAAGTTAGAATAGCTACATTTCCTTTTATAAAAGTTTATGTGACTATTCCTACAGCTGGCAGAAACATAGAGCTGTCAATTGTTCCTGCAACCACTAGATGCAAAATAGTTTTATCTTTCAGTTTTCATTTCCAAAGCAAAGTTATCCAGTAAAGTTATTCCAGTAATTCAAATTTCAGTATAAAACATCTTAGGAAATCATGCATGGCTGGGAAAGGTGATTAGTGCATATATTGTGCTGACCCATTTCAAGTTCACATCCCTGGGTTGATAATTAAATGAGGTTCTTTAACAGATTATGACTGCTGGCTGTGATGTTCAATCCCTGAGTAGAGGAATTCATGTTCCTAGTTATTAAGCTGATTAAAGAACACTACAATTATTATTTAATAAAATACAACTATTCCTCCCTTTTAAAAGAGTTTTCATAATCATTCTTCATTAATATCTATTTTAACTAAAGTATCATAATATCCTTTATTTTTCTATCTCCATTTAATGCTTTCATAAATTTCTTTTCACATTGGAGAAAAAATTTCATAACTCTACTTTACAAAAATATGTAAAAAACCTCTACATTATAGCAACAATATCAATCCAATTAGACAAACAAGACTTACTTGTACCTTTAGAAAGACATATTCAAAAGAATCTACATGCTATTAAAAAATTGTTATCCTTAAGAAAATAAACATTTATGGTCACTAACTCATTTAAGGAGGATTTGTAGTGAATAGGAAAAAGCATAAATCATGAAAAATTCAATTGGATGATGGTAAAAAAGAGAAAAGGGCATAACATTAATTGTATTCTTCCTCTAAAAAATAACACTATTAAAAATAATATTTATCAATATAAAATCTATCCAGTTTACAAAATATTATCTTAATTTCTTTTTGCATGTTAGACTAGGTAAACCAAATGAGATTAGTATCATTTTTACCACCACTCAATAGATCACTTAAGCTAAACCTCCTCTTAAATTTATACCATAAAATAAATCACTACCTTTCCAAGCAAACATTGCCCCTCCTAGTTGTTCCTCATTTAATCATGTTAAAATCTACAAAAAAAACATAGGCAAGTTAAGCATTACTAATAGGTCTAGATAATAACTTGTTTTTTGTTGGTTTTATGCAAACTTTAAGATAATTTTAAACATACATTCTAAACAATATTCCATATCATACTATCCTTTTTCTATCCAATATGCAGACCTAAACCCAAAAATACGGTGATGGAATTATGGTTTAATATATTAGCATTAAATGGTTTATATGAATATGTGTATGGGAATGTTGATGGAATACTATGTTTAATTATTATGGTTCTCTTTGTATACATTTTTTGTGAAACTAACTTATTTCCAACTAAAGGAGGAACCATGATACACAACAATTGAAAGATGAACCTGTAGCAAAAGGGTCGTTGGACACCAAAACAGGGGAAACTACAGAAACAATCGAATGGGATGATCATTGGTTGAAGGAATTTAATGAAGATAGAACACACATTATTATAATCAGTTAATAAACTTTGAAGAAGAGGTCTTTCTTACATGGGACTTTGACAGATGAGCGTATGATTGCATGCATTCTATTTTGACCGAGTTCTAGTTTTGATAGGATTCTCCTTCTTTTTCAATTGTAGGTTGAATAATTCTGTCTTAATTCTATGCTCTAAATATTTGGGAGTGGAATTAATGATTTTGGTTAAGTTGTTGCTTTCAATAAAGATTCTCTTTGTTTGTATATAAATTTTGGTTGAATCCATAGATTAGCTGGTTTTTCGCAGTTCTATGTTATCTGTTATTTTCAATTTGAAACATGAATCTACAGAATGGTTGAGTATGATTTATGCAAGAATATTTTGTAATCTTTCATCTTATGCAATAAATGGAGATTAATTCATGGAATGCATGAAATCTATTAGTTATATTGAGTTTAGTTAAAGTGGGAACAATTACTTGAGTAGGCCACTCAAGGTATTGTTCTTCACTTCACCTTTCAGCTATTTATTTTTGTTGATAGTTGTTATCAGTTTATCATTGCTCATGAATCATATGCAAGTTAATTGCAATTTAATCTCTTGCTTATTATGAATGAATACTTAGGAACATGCATTTAATGATTATTAGTAACACTTTTGAGGATAGTTCAATTGAGTTAGTAGTCTTTATCAAGTTTTTAGTTAATATAGTATCATTTCATTAGCAATAGTTTGGTCACAACCTTTACTGTAGGTACCCGTAGCAACTAGTTTTAGTTTATATTTTTACTATTTTACAATTTTTTGAATTTCTAGCAATTAGAATGACTTTAGAAGGATAGTTTATATAGTTTAAGTCTATGAAGGCATATATAATGTTACACCATCATAAGTTTACACACCTTGGTTCATGATTTAATGTAGTCTTAAGAAGTGTCAAGTGGACTGTTCAGTTAGTTGACCCTCTAAATTGAGTGGATTCTACCAAGTTTATAAAACATTAGCTTAGAATCTACATTTTTGGTGCCCTTGCTAGGGATGGTGCTATCTTCATAGACCCATTTTTATAGTTTTCAAATTTAAATTTTCCTTTTCAAAGCATTAGGATTGTTAGATATCATCCTTTTCAACACCAGGATACTAACATTGTGAAGGACCATTGGAATTAAAGTCATATTTCATGTATACGGATGCAGAGAGATCCCTCAGGTAGGTTCCTTCCCTCCACATGCTAGGAAGCTATTGCAAAAATTGGTGACCCTAGTACTCAAAGCAAAGGTACCACAAAAGAAGAAAATTCCTTTTCACCAACCTCTAGCGCACATACAAAAGGAACATACCACACCATGGGTGATGCAACAGATGATGATGATGCCCGACCAACATTTGGGTTTCCTATTACTGACTAGCAAAGGGCTATAGTGCTAAAAAACATCCCTCCTTCGGCCTTGCCAATTTTCTATGGGTTAATAACTGAAGACCTAGATACATTCCTCTTTGAATTTGATGTCTTATACAAAAGTTATAATTATACTTTTGATGCACATAGGTTGAAACATTTTCTTGCCACTCTCAAGGATGTAGCTTTGAGATGGTTTATGAGATTAGGTAAAGATGTTCTTGATTGGGACACCATAAAGACACTGTTCTTGGAGAAGTATCAGGACTATTGTAGAGGACCTAACAGAAGGAAGGATGATATATTTTGAATGACACAAAAGGATGATGAACCTTTAGAGGATCATGTTGAAATGTTCAGTTTTCTCTTAAGAAAAATCCCTAGAACAAGTTGTCAAAAGAGTCTGTCAAGCTAGTCTTTTTGAGAGGAGTTAATGAAGACTATATTGATTCCCTCAACCTTATTGGGAGATGAGACATATCTCAAATGAAATTTTAAGAAAATTGTAAGATATGCAAAAACTATTCTAGGACCTTCACAAAAAGGCCAAGAGAAAATAGAACACCAGTTCTTGGTAAATCGTTGGGGTTTCAAAAGTAGAGTTGAACAATCCGTTATCCAACATCAAAGAAGATATAATCACTCATTTGGAAATAAAATTGAATACTCTCCATATTAAGAGAAATTAGGAGGAAGTTGAGGCTATGCTCACAGAATATTGTCCAAGTTGTAGGCAAAGAAAAGAAAATTGTAAATGAAAAAGAGTGGCCAACATCTAGTAGAATAAAGTTGAGAAGCCTGATTTTCAGCCCATTGAAGGAGATGTGGATAAATATTTTATATAGCACAAAGGAGGCCATGGAAACAAAGACAAGGTATGCCGCAAGACCCCCTTAGCTTTAATTCATCTTTTCCTGTTGGCAACCAAAACTTCTTTGCGTGAAACTCTCAACCCTGAAAAGTAAATAAAAACCAGTGGAAAATCCTCAATGGCCAAACCTTCAACCAAATTGGAACCAACATCTAAATCCTTGGCCACAAAAAAACTTTCAAGGTTTCAATACAATCCAGAATGGCCAACCCAACAGAATCAATGGCAGCCTCAATGGAAAAAAGGCTAGCAATGTCAGCAATGAAATATTAATTATTAGTAGCCCATGCTGCCTCCTCCACAAAAACAACAAGCTCTAATACCTCTATCAAATCTTGCATCCTAGCCACCCAAGTAGTAAATACATACCCAACCTGTACCTAACCCTAACACTAAGCCCTATTTAGTAGGCTTATACTAATAAAGCTATGCAATACCCCACTTATGGGGTAGAGGTGAATGATGTCTACCTCAGATCAAGAAAAAAACTTGCTAGAACTTCATCCCCCCAAATTATAGAAATGGAGGATGAGGAACTTGCAATTGAGGCTTCTGATAAACCACCTTTAGGGTCTGAACAAAATCAGGTACCCCAAACTACCACAAATCCCAAGCCACATTTTCCTGAATGCCTAGCTTTGCAAAAGCATCACACACAGGCCGAGACAAACCTTTTAGGGTAGTTGAAAGATGTCAACATAAAAATACCACTTATCCAAGCTATCAAAGACATCCCTATTTATACCAAAACAGTAAGGGATCTCGGTCTTAAGAAATCATGTAGGAAAAGGAAAGATCCACAGACAGTTCATGTCTTGGGGAATCTTGCAAATATAATATTGGGGAGCATTATAGTCCTTAAATATACCAATCCTGGTAGTCCAATTGTGGACGTTAAGATCAATGGGACCCTCATTAAGAACAATTTGATAGACTTGGGGGAAGCCATCAATGTCATGAAAAAAAAATAATGCAGTTGCTTCAATTGATCAACCTTAGGCCCACACAAATTATCTTGCAATTAACTAATATGTCCATGGTCAAGCTCGAGGGAATTATTGAAGACCTAGTTATTGCATTGGATTCTTGGGAATACCTTATAGATTTCATAGTATTGCAACCTAAATTTAATCTTGCAAGTTACCCACTCATCCTAGGCATGCCTTGGTTAGCAATAGTCAATGCATTTATAGGATGAAAATCTGGAAAAATGATAATATCCAATGGGAAAATTATAAAGAGCTTGGTTCTTTATCCACTTGCCCAACCATATGTAGAACTTGAGCACACCATTTGGCCTAATTTGGGTGAAGAGGAGGAATATAACTATTCTCTGTAGACACTAATGACTATAGAGTGCAACCCCTTATTGGATGACTAGGATGAAGATGAGCTCATTGCTCATATAATCCAAAATGATTGTGGTAGGAGCTCGCAACAACAAGACTGTCTCATATGCCTACAATACCCCTTAAAAATTATTATGCCTATCGATTCTACAAAAGAGATATCACAACTATTTCATTCATTACTTCCTCAACAATGTTTACCAATCATACCAAGCCTTGATCTCTCACCAGTTCAAGAGTCATCAAAGGAGTTGGAAATTATTCCAGAAAGAAAGTTAAATATTTATAATTCCTTGACTGAGGAACAAAAAAATTCTCTATAATCAGTGTTGCAGGCACACTTAGCCGCATATGCATGGGATTACATGATATGAAGGGTATCGATCCTGATTTAAATACATGCACAAGATTTACATTAATGATGGCCACATACCTATAAGACAATCATAGAGACACATTAATCCAACTCTAAGAGAGATAGTGAAGACTGAACCTCAAAATATTTTAGATGCAAGTTTTATATACCCCATATCAGATAGTGAATGGGTTTCACCATTGGTAATAGTTCCCAAGAAAGGTGGGAAATGCAAAGTCTGTGTTGATTACTGAGAACTAAATGCTTCCACAAGGAAGTATCACTTCCTGTTTCCATTTATTGAACAAGTTCTTGATTTTTTGGCAAGGAAGAAATATTTCTCATTTCTTGATGGTTTCAATGGTTATAACTAGATCAAGATTGCACCCGAAGATCAAGATAAGACCACATTCACTACCCATGGGGAACCTATGCATATTTTGTCTTACCTTTTGGTTTGTGCAATGCTCCAACTACCTTTCAAAGAGTAGTAATCGACATATTTTATAATTTTGTAGATGACTGCATGGAGATATACATGGAACACTTCACCACTTATGGTGATAGTTATGAGGAAGCTCTTAGTAACTTAGAAAAAGTGTTAAAAAGATGCACATAAGACAATTTATCTTTGAGAAATGAAAAATGTTTTATGATGATGACACAGGGCATTGTCTTGTGACATTTTATTTCTAGTGAAAGAATACAAGTTGACCCAAAGAAGATTGAGATCATATATGCCCTACCTGTACCACATAAATAGAGAGATGTACGAAGCTTCCTTGGACATGCAAGTTATTATAGGCGATTCACTCAAGATTTCAACAAAAATTTTGCACCTTTGTTTAATTTGTTGACAAAGGACTTTGAGTTTGATTGAACTGAAAACTGTCAGAATTCATTTGAGAAATGAAAAATAGCTCTAACTCATGCATGAGTTCTAAGAGGTCCAAAATAGACATTGCCATTTCACATACACATTGATGCATTAAAATTTTCTATTGGAGCAGTCCTAGGACAAAAAGAAGGGAATAAGGAATATGCAATATACTATATTAGAAAAAACCTATAAGGAGCAGAGTTAAACTACATTGTGATAGAAAAAGAAATGCTTGCAGTTGTTTATGTGATTAACAAGTTCAAAAGCATTACTAGCTATCAAGTGTTTATACATATAGATCATACAACCATCAGATACTTGATGAATAAACCAGTAGTAGGTGGAAGACTTGTAAGATGGTTTTTTTTAGTGCAAGAATTTGACATAACAATAGTTGATAAATTTGGAAAGGGTAATGTGGTTGCTGATTTTTGTCTCGATTGCCTACCCAATCAACATAAGAAGTGGTTGATGATTATTTTCCTGATGATCATCTATTTTCTCTAAACGTACACACTCCTTGGTATGCTGATATAACTAACTATTTGGTGATAGGGTAGATTCTAGGTTACTTTTCTCCAAGGGAGAAAAGATAATTAGTTCACAAATGCTTCCCTTATTCTTGGATTTCTAGATTTTTATTTTATACTTGCCCAGATAACATTATGAGAAGATGTATCAAGGAGGATGAAGTGTTTGATATATTGAAAGCATGCCATGATGAACCCTGTGGTGGAAATTTTTCAGCCAAGAGGATAACCTTCAAGATTTGACAATAGGAATTACTGGCCAACCCTACATAAGGACTCTGTTAAGTATACTAGAAGTTGTGACCAATGCCAAAGAATGGGAAGACCAACATGAAGTGGTGAAATGCCTTTACAACCCCAACTGGCACTAGCTCTTTTGATAAATGGGGGCTAGATTTTATTGGACCTATCTCTCCTAGTTCAAATAAAAAGGAATACATATTTGTATGGATTGACTACTTAACCAAATGGGTAGAGGTAAAAGCATTACAATTTTCCAAAGATGGAAATGTAGCAAAATTCTTATATGAGGAGATATTCACTAGGTATGGTGTACCTAAAGATATAGTGATTGATTAAGGACCACAATTCACATCAGACTCAATTGTTAAATTGGTGGACAAGTATCAAACTAGACACAAGAAATCTACCCCATATCATCCTCAAGCTAATGGTCAAGTAGAGGTCACTAACAGGAAGATTGAAAATATATTGACAAAAATAGTGTAGCTTCATAGGAGATATTGGGTATCCAAATTACTAGAAGCTATTTGGGCATACAAAACCACAAGGAAGACAACTATAGGTTTTACCCCTTATGAACTAGTTTATGGAAAAACAACAATATTGCCTATTGAATTTGAATATAAAACATTGAGGACAACAGTGGAGTTGGGAATGGATTTAACAAAGGCACAAAAGAAAGGTTACATTATTTGAATGGGTTGGATGAGATACAAATGGAATCAGTCCATCATATAGAGGTGATACAATAACAATGAATGAAATGGCATGATCAATAAAGATAAAAGAGTTCACTGAAGGAGATTGGGCTCTATTATATGACTCAAGGTATAAGGATTTCAAGGGAAATTTCCAGTCTAGGTGGCTGGGCCTTATGAGTTTAGCAAGGTTTACCCTAATGGAGCAGTATAGTTGCATACTGTTGATGTAGCCTAGTTCTCACTTCTTGTTAATGGCCACAAATTGAATTTATACAAGAAACCAATGGAACATGATGACTTCATCTTTTCATTGATTCAACAATATGGTGCTCATAGTGAACCTGAAACAAAAACTAATTCACAAAGTCCTACATTAGTACAATGGGATATACCCAACATGTTTGGTGATCCAGAGGTTGAGTTACACAACTCAACTCCTGAAATCACCCAAGCATAATTTATCATGCTTTAAACACCACATGCACACACAACACATTATTCATGCACATACTACATAGTTATAATGGTACTTGGGATATGTTCAAAGGGTTTTATTAACAATATTCATAGGGGACTTGATGTCGTAGGGACCTGTAGCTTCACACTACCCACATTCTAATTGGGACCTGACACTATAGGCACCCATAGCAATGTTTGACGAATGAAAGAATATTTCATTCATTTGGTGCCGTATTTATTGCAAGGTTATGCACATTCATTTCTAAAATATTCACATATTTTAACCCATCAATTCATCTTAAGTATTATGACATAATTTCTTTCTTTCCTACGTTCATTTCAAATCTTTAAAGCTGTCAAATCGCCAACTCACATCCGTCTCATCATATCCACTTGCCATCCAAGATACTCATTACCTTGCAGTTAATATCTATCCCATCAAATGAATAACCACATATGTTCTTTCAGTTTCCACATGCCATTGATGGTTATTTTTGCATGACAATACTTGAGGTATTCTATTATAATTATTCAAATTTTCTTTAAACTTTTTATGCACTTTTCATTTAAATTCCATGCATGTGAAATATTAAATTATTCATTTCCATCAACTCATGTTTATACCACCTCCATATCATCACCATGAAGTGAGGTCACTTCACCAATTAAATTGGGGGAGGGTACACTTACTCAATCTTTTCATCAGTCCTTTTGAATTTTCCACCCTAAACCGAATTTAATGAAATTCATGACATGCAAAGCCCTGAGTCATATTTTATTTTTATTACTATTTTCGCTGCCATTTTTGCAATTCCTAAAACTTGAAACCTTGTAGAATTTGCGAGAACTTTAGCTTGGTTTGTACCAGAGCTGAATTTGAAGAGGAATTTGCAGTTACAGTGTGGTGTAGTAGTAAGAATATATATGGAAATTGTGGTTTTGAAGTCATAAGAGAAGTTGAAGGTGGTAGGAAGAGATTGTTTTTAGTCTTCAAAGCTAAAGTTGGTATATTGAGTAGTAAAGGGAATTAAGATGGAGGAGATGTCATAAGGAGAGAGTTGATAGCTCATCAACAGATTTTGGAGGATGCAACTCTCCTTCCTATATTCACAAGGGTTGGATGGCTTGATTATTTTCTGAAATTAACAGAGTATAGTGATGATTTAATGAAAAGATTTGCAGAAACTCTCCAATACGACAAAGCCATGGTAAAAGGATTTTTTGTGGATGCTTTAGAGATCACCATTGCTCAAGTGACTGGATTACCAAGGATGGGAGCAAAATTACCATCTCGATCTGATGTAGTCACAAATCAGGATGAATTTTGCACAAGAGGAGAGGAATTGGATTCCTCATCACAAGGTATGAAAATAATGTCTCTCCACTAGTTATGGGCAAGGTGTGCCTCTTATATTGTTAGATATATTACATGCGATGGTAGACAAACATTTTTATATACTACCCATTTTAAGTTGTTAAGCCATCTTAGGCATAATAGGGTAGTAAATGTACCCAATTTCCTATACTACTTGTTGAAGAGAATAGCTTTAGAATATCAAAAAAGATAATCTGATACTTCGTTCTCTCACCATTGCTTAGTTACCCTATTGATAAAAAGGAGCCTAAGAATTGAGTACCCACAAGTAAGGTGGGAGGATTTTAGGGTTGAGGAATGCAAAGACATCAACAGTTTGTTGGTAGTGCTTGGGAATATAGGAAATCAATATGAAACCCAAAATGAGTTTGAAGAGGAAAACTCTCATAATTTGCTTGTGGCCTCACCTACCCATAGCCAAGGCAAGCATGAAGAACCTAAAGAGCCAGAGTTTGGGCTATCTAAAAATGATGAGTTACCTTCTTCTAAGTCATGAAAGTCTAAAGGTAGGAGAAGTAGTGTATCCACCACTTCCACACCCTCTAAAGCAGAGGAAGAGTTTTCAAAAGGAAAGAGGGTTGCTCAAAAGTAGAAAAAGGAAAATGCTGCAAAAAAGAAGAAGAGTATTAAAAAGAAAAAGAGGAAAATTCAAGCAGAAGTACTTACACCCAAACATTCTGGTAGGATCAAGAAACAAAATTCTAAAATGAAGGTATAGGGGAACCAAAAGGAGAAGAGGAGAGTAATGAATAGTCCCAGGGAAATCAACACCAGCAAAAACAACAATAGGAGAATGTTATGGTTATAAAGACTGATTCTGAATTAGGAGGGGATGCCCCCAGTGATATGAATGCACCCATGAAAAGGAGAAGGTATATGGTAACATATTTTTATTTTGAATCAAAGGACTTATTTACTACAAAGAAGTTGAGAATAGAAGCTCCAGATAGCCCCATATGTGGAGATTATGAAGGAGGTAATAAGTAGTTTGAAGATAGAGAAGTTTACCTTGAGGAGAGAAATGTGAGACAAGAACTAGAGGAAGCACTGGACAAAATTAAACAACTAGAGGAGTTGGTGAAAGACTATGAGAAAAAGGATAAAGAAAGGGAAGTAAAAATGCAGGAGATGGAGGAAAAACTACAAAAGTATGGTCATGGTGCTTAGTTAGATTTTCCAGCACAATTGGTTGCCACTAAGATAGGGGACAAGGAACTGGCTATCCCAAGTGAGAGACCCCATCCTCTTAAAACTCCTGGTTATCACACAAATTTATCTCTAGGCTACCAATTGTGGAGTGTAACTAATGAGTTTGCAAGGGAAAAAGAAAAATGGAAGAAGGAAAAGGAAGGATATATGAAAGAATTAGAAAAGAAATAAATGGAATTGAATGAGTCAACAGTCTGATTAGAAGAAGTTGCAAGTAAGGCTACACAAACTGTCAAGTGTAGGCCTCCATCTAGGACTTATGCATTGTTTCTACAAGAAAGGTTCTTGTGTTTTCAATTTAATAGATTAATTAGCAAACAATCTACTACCATGAGTCAACCAGATGAGTTTCTTAAAAAATTTAAAACTTCCACATTTGAAGACCATGATCAATTATGTGAATTTTATCCACACAATTATGTGGTTCCTAATGAAATAGAATGGAGTCCCTTAATATTTGTGGGGGATCTTCAAGTCAGAGCACTTATCTCTTACTATAGGAATGAACAACTTAGAGGAGAAACTATGGAAAAATATGATGAAAAAGAGAATTCTATTGTATTTCCAGTAAGAAGAGAGGCTAAGGATTTAGAAGTAATTATTGATGAGTGGATGAAACTTATTGGGCATAAAGGAGTTGGAAAGACAATAATGAAACTCTAGAAGGAATACTATGAGAGGATGAAAGTTCTAGTTGTAGGTATTGTACAACAATGTTATAAGTATGTGCAAAACCGATGGAACAAACTAACCCCTGAATTGCAGAAGAAGGAGGGACATTCTTTGTAAAAATTTACTACTATACTCTAGAGGGTGCAAAAATATCTGACAACTAGTATAAACAAATGAGTTCATTAGATACCCCTCACATTTCAACCGCCTATTCTCCTTTGTCCAATTCCACATTGGAATGGAGATAAAAGTGATGAATGTGAAAGGGAAGGAGCTATCAAAATGAGGTAGCTTTCAACATACCTAAGGTTTTAATCTAAAACAAGATCAAGATGCTAGTAAATTCATGGACCTAAGGCAAATTTATCTATAATATAATCAAGACCCTTAGTATTTTGCTTGGGGACAAGCAAAAAGTTAAGTTGGGGGAAATGATAGGTCTAGATAATAGCTTGTTTTCTGTTGGTTTTATGCAGACTTTAAGATACTTTTAAATATACTTTCTAAACAATATTACATATCATACTATCCTTTTTATATCCATTATGTAGAAATAAACTTAAAAACATGGTGATGGAATTATGGTTTAATATATTAGCATTAAATGGTTTATATGAATATGTGTATTGGAATGTTGATGGAATGCTATGTTTAATTATGATGGTTATCCTTGTGTATGTGTTTGTGAAACTAACTTGTTTGCACCTAAAGGAGGAACCATGATACACAATATTTGTAGGATGAACCCGTAGCAAAAGGGTTGTTGGACACCGAAACAAGGGAAACTACAAAAATAGTTGAACGTGATGATCATTGGTTGAAGGCATTTAATGAAGATAGAACACACATTATTATAATTAGTTAATAAAAATTGAAGAAGAGGTCTTTCTTACATGGGACTTTGATATATGGGCATATGATTATATGCATTCTGTTTTGACAGAGTTCTAGTTTTGATAGAATTCTCCTTATTTTTCAGTTGTAGGTTGAATAATTCCAAGTTTTAATTATGCACTCTAAATGGGAGTGGAATTAATGATTTTGGTTAAGTTGTTGCTTTCAATAAAGGTTCCCTCAGTTATATATAACTGTTGGTTGAATCCATAGGTTAGTTAGTTGGTTTTTTGCAGTTCTATGTTATTTGTTATTTTTCAGTTTGAAACATGAATCTATAAAATGATTGAGTACAATTTGTGCAAGAATATTTTGTAATCTTTTATCTTATGCAATAAATGGAGATCACTTCATGGAATGCATGAAATCTATTAGTTAGATTGAGTTCAGTTAAAGTGGGAACAGTTACTTGAGTAGGCCACTCAAGGTATTGTTCTTCACTTCACTTTTTCAGTTATTTATTTTTGTTGATAGTTGTTATCAATTTATCATTGTTCATGAATCATATGCAAGTTAATTGAAATTTCATCTCTTTATTATTATGAATGAATACTTAGGAACATGCGTGTAATGATTATTAGTAACACTCTAGAGGATAGTTCAGCTGAGTTAGTAGTCTTTATCAAGTTTCAAGTTATATAGTATCATTTCATTAGCAATAGTTCATTCATAGCCTTTATTGTAGGTACCCGTAGAAACTAGTTTCAGTTTATACTTTTTCTATTTTACAATTTTGTGATTTTCTAGCAATTAGAATGACTTTATAAGGATAGTTTAGGTAGTTTAAGTCCATGAAGGCATATATAAACTGCACCATCATAAGCTTATGCACCTGGTTGACGATTTAATGTAGTCTTAAGTAGTGTCAAGTGGAATGTTCACTTATTTTACCCTCTGAATTGGGTGGATTCCACCAAGTTTACAAAACATTAGATTAGACTCTACAATAACCACATCCAAAGATTAAACCTTTCCTTATAATTATTGGCCACATAAACATAACATAATTCAAATTCCTTCCCATTTACATATAGTTAGAGAAAAGATAAGTTTTTTTCTAAACCCTTATTAAGATTCTTGTTAATCATAATTATAATCCTCATTCTATCTTTATCATGCTTAGGGGCAACTGATTCAAAACTATGACAAATAAAGCTAATATCCTTCTCCAAACAAAAATCTTTCTTTAACCTCTTGAAGAAAAATCACATCTGGATAATGTTTAAGAATATAAAAGGACCTAACAACAAAATTCCTTTCAAAATCCTCTCATCCTCTATCATTCTAGCTAACAATATTCGTGAAAATAAATATCAAGGAATAATAACCTACAAGGGGAGACCCAATTTTCCCCTACATAAGTTTTCAAAACTTGGAGGTAATCTAACCCCCTTTTTGTTTCCTTCCAATTCATCCACCTAGGAAGAGGATTAAACATGAGAAATATTCTCACAAGCCATAGGTCTGACATCAACTTCATCTTGAATGTTTGTATTAATTGTATTCCTTTTACTAATAGACCTTTTAAAATATTTAATAACCATACTAGAAAAAAAATGGTCCAAGGTAGCCACATCTAGTTTATGGTAATATTTTATTTTAAGTGATTCATCAATTTCCATATTCTTTGTAACCTCATTAATAATAAGATGACATCATTATGTATATCATCCATTGATATTCTATCAAAAATAGGTTTATACTCACAAGTGTCAAAAACCCTAGTCACTTCATATTCCACATTCTCTTAGATAGAGGTATTATTACTATGACCAATACTAATACGAGCATCATTATTTTATACACCTCTAGCATCATTCTGAGAGAAAAATTTTATATGAACCATTTTTACTATTGATAAGGTTAGGAAAATCATGCTTAACATGATCATATTTTGTTCAAAAAATAAGAATCAAGACCACCTAATCTATTAATATTACAAGATAGTTTATTACCGTGCAATGGGAAAATAATAGTATCAAGACAAGTTTTAGTTAAGTCTAAAGAAATGAGAACCCTAGCATTCATGTGAGGCAAAGAGGATTTGATTTCCTCACTTTTAATCACTTCTCCTAAGGGGTTTACAAAATATGGTAAAATAAACTAAATATGATGAGGTAACTCATAATTTTCTATCCAGCTAGGATGGAAAATGAAAGCAACATCTTCTAACTTCATAATAGGGTTCCAAGATAAGGCCCTAAACATAATTTTACTCAAATTAAAAAAATTCTTTATAATCACCCTTTTCTACATTCCATTGTTTTCAAAATAAATATAAAATAATGTTTTTGAATCATAATACATATATTCATATAGAGCCCAATATTTTTACCATAAACCAAAAAATTCCAATTATAAAAAAACTTCCTAGATAGCATGAAATCCTTACTCAAACAAAGAAATTTTTTCCTTCATTATTAAGCTTAACCTCTTCATTCTCAATAGCCTTAAGATTTTCCTCATTATGGAAAAATTTAAGGTAACAATAGGGGGTTACTTATTTTATCATGACTTTTCTTTGCTCCTCCATCCTTAAGAAACATCACTCCTAGCATTGCAGCACATTCACTAAAAAATGGACTAGATTTATATTTTTTCCAACCCTAGGACTAATATGTTGGACCAATACAAGACCTTCCCCAACACTATCACCATAATAAGACATCTAAAAATATCAAATACCTATAAATTTTCTCCTCTCATGGGAAAATAACCCAAGGACTGTGAACACCTATGCTTAATGAATAAAGCTAAGAAAATAAATAAATAGAAAAGCTCAAAAACACCCTCTAAATAAAACATCACTTGACTAAAAAAAATTAAGCATAAAATAAATAAACCAAAGATACATTCATGTATACTATATAAGCCACAAAAATGAAAAAATCAAGAAGCAAGAATGGTAATGGAAGGTGATTTTTCACCTCCTCTAGCACCAACCTTTTGTTTCACCATTAGAAACACTTTATTATTTTTGGTACTACATATAGGCTAGCTAAAAGGAAACACATCATGCCTTTGAAATGATGTTTTTTAAAGTGGTTTTGGATATTGGATATTTTTAATCCACTACTAGTGGCATTCTTTTAATTGATAGTGAGTGATAAAATATTTTAATTTCAATACTTCCTCTTTTTATTTGTTGTTACCTTTCTCTACCACCCTAGCATTTTCTTGTCTCACTCCATATTATATTATTCTTTAATATATCTTTATATTGATATTTATCTTCATGGTTTTATATTTTCTCTATCTCCTCTTTATCTTCTTGTGACCAATGAAATAGTATAGCTTAACTACACTTGATCCATATGGATTCAAAGCATACTTAAGCCACTAAGCATCAATCCCAATAAGATATTCAATGTAAACAAAGTGAAGAAGCCATTAAAGCTAACATATTAAAACACACAATCTTAACAAACATCTATTCTAAGACATTGAAACTTATCCTATTGGGGAGTGGCGTCACATTGATGTGGAATGGTGACCCTTTCCCAATCCCTTGGATAATGAGCTTGTTTCAATTAGTTTTATTGAATAAAATTGGTGAAAATGATGAGAGATATATGTGAAACATGATGAAAGATAATTTAACATGATAAAAGATAAGATGATTGATGTAATTGTATGAAATCTATGCTAAATGTATGCAATTTTCGAAAGATTAAAGCCCTAGTTTCAAAATATACTAAATGGATGCAACTAAGCTACCATGAAAGCCACTAATGGATGCTCTAAGCTAATAATGCATGTAAATTAATCTAAGATGCTTTTAAAATATAAAACATGGATGCAAGATGAGAGTGATTTTCAACAACATAAGTTTTCGCTAAAAAGGTGGATCCCTATTCAATAGTTACAAGGTCTATTTATAGAATAGGAAAAATGAAACTGATGGTCAAGATTGAAAGAATCAATCAATGGTCAAGATTGAAAGAATCAATCAATGGTCAAGATGGAAATAAAATGGAGGCATGGATCATGGATTACCATCAAGGGTTGAGAATGCAAGTTAATTTTTAATCAAGGGCTCATAATAATGCAAAGAAGCACACTTTCAGAACTTGCACACAAAGTTTGATGAAAGTTTGTTACAAGGAAGAATATTCCTTTTTTCAAATGGCTAAAGAGGGAAATAATATTCCATGAGAATATTCCTTTTTTGGAGGAAAATTAGCATTTAGTTAATTAAAACAAATTTTAATGTGCAAAGGGGAAGGAATATTCCATGAGAATATATTTTTTTTGGAGGAATGTGCAAAGGAAGAATATTCTCAAGGAATATTCTCTTGCGAGTGGGAGAATTAGAATTAATTAGTATTTTTATAATTAAAACAAAGTTTCAATTTATGCAAATTAGGGGAATTTAGGATATCCATTAAATAACTACCTTATTTAATGAAAAGTGATCAAACTGAAAATTTAATTAAGGTTATTTAATTTAAATGAGAGGACTTAGGGTGTTAAAATTTAATATTTTGATTTATTCATTTTAATAGGACAAAAGGTTAACATTAAAGGGGTAGGAATTAACCTAATTAGATTAATCATATTAATAGATGAAAATGATGCAACTAATTAAATATCTAGGCTAATTTAATCAATTAAGTTAAAAGAGGATGGGTTTTAGGATGAAACGTGTTTAGTATATCAAATTTGATTGTGTGATATCACTCAGGACATTTTTAAGTGTCTACATTTTTCCCCTCTTTGAAGTGAGGTACCTATTACGTTGGTTCAAAGACTAACACTTTTCGGATTAAAATTGCTGATTAGATCAAAAGATTAAAAAAATTCCAATTTTATAGATGTCCCACTATTGCCCCAACAGAAGGAATAAGTTGGTTCCCTGTCCCCTTGAGAGATCAGGTGAAAATTTTGAATTTTGGGTTGATCTCTCAACAAAGGTAAAATATAGGTTCAGGTACCAAAACATGCTTTGGGACAAAAAAATGGCCTCAAAAACGTAAAAAATGGCTCAAAATAGGTAAAACAGGTTAAAACCCTAGCTTTTGGCTCAAATTAGGGCAAAAAACCTTAATTTTTAAGCTTAAATAGGTGAAAAGGTTGCACTTCCAATTCATTTGTGCATTTATCCTTTAGCAATTTTTGTGTATTTGGAGCTCTAACACTCTGAAGAGATGGATCACCATGTGCTTCCACTTCACCTTTCCAAGCGGGTTCGTGAGTACCAGTGCTGAGCAAACACAAGACCATAGGTATGTGGCTCAAAACTTGTCTCTATTTTCACATTTTAGTGCATTAATTAGTGCATCAAAACTAGGTTTTTAGGAGTGTCGCTATATAGCGACATGCAAAAGGCATCAAAAGTGTCGCTATTGATTTTTTAGCAACACACTTTTTGTATAGTGGTGCATTGGGGTTTTCATTCTGGCAACATAATTGATTTGGGGGTCATGAGGTTTAAATAACCATGCATTAGGTTTTTAGTTTAGCATCGCTCATTGGTAGTGGGTGATGTACTTTCCAAATAGATGTGCCATAATTTTTAAATATAGTGACACATGTAAATGTCAATGCGCAATTGAGTATTGCAATACACATCGCCAAATTGGTGACACACCCCCAAAATTTATACAGTGATGTACCCTTAAAATAGTGACGTTATTGATTTCAACGATGCAATTGATGTTTTCAAATGCAGAATCTCAGATTTTGATCAGTTTTCTAACTTTTAGGAAAATTGACGTTGTGTGTGTAATGCATACAAGAGGATTTGTTGCCTTTGATGCCATGAGAGAATTGTTCTGAGATTTAGGCAGTGACACAAGACTTTGACGACCGAGAGGTGGAGCGATTGTAGATGCTCGGATCAGGCTTCATTGCCTTCTTGCCAGAGGTTCACACTCATTTATCCATGATGATGACACTCATTGAGAGATGGCGCAATGAGACATCTTTGTTTCACTTACCCATGGGCAAGGCCACTATCATAGTCAAGGACGTGTGGTGGATCCTGCAACTTCCTATTCATGGAGAGTGTGTCATCTGTGACACAGAGGTTGGGAGGGATGCATGGTGCTCACTATTGCAGTCTGACAACATCATATTGGTCAATTCATAGATAGACTTGGATTTGTACAGAGCCCGAGTACTCATATTCAAATTATTCATTGTGGCCCTCATTACTGGAGTTATTGCCCTTGACCGATGAGGCAGAGGTTTCAGTCCAAGTTGAGGGGTAGCATGGAATGAGATGATCAAGAGGACCACTATGTATGCATGGGGGCCCATTTTACTTGCTTCATTATATCATGACATGCATAAGGTAGTTTACTATGAGGGTAGGAGCGTTGGAGAAAGTGTGACATTGCTTTATATTTGGGCATACAAGCACATAGCCGTGTTGAGACCTTTGGTTGTTTTGGTAGATATTCATTGGGATGAGCCCATTGTATTTAGATACAGGGTCCCTATGACATTAAAACACACCATCCCAACAAGTCTACCCTATTGGTGTTGTGTCATAGATGACATGACCATTTTTAGATGGAGGTCGTGGCTATAGGTTTTGGCTTGGTATGATGATCAACAACAACTATACTTTGTCCACTAGACCCGCTACATGTAGGGGTGGGAGCATACCATGATTGATATATACCTCCTAGATGACATTTCAAGGTAGTTTGAGGAAGTACATGATGTATCTCTCGACAATTATACATCAATCTTCACGAGATCTCAGAGAGAGGTCCAGTGGGGAGTGCAGATTTATCCCATAGTGGCAGTCAATGAATTCTAACAACTAGTTGCCTAGCCTTGGGCATATGACCAGGGTTTACCAAATGCGAGGAATACCCCTAGCTATGATGCATGGTTCAGACCACCATTCACTTGACAGACCTAGCGGGGGGATACCCTAGTGGGAGGGGCATAGGTAGAGGAAAAGGAAAAGAAAAATATAGAGATGAGGGTAGAGATGGGGGTAGAGGTAGAGGGTAGAAACAACCAGAGTAGGATAGGGCATAGGTGCTAGGGGATAGAGAGCAACCCTAATAGGATCAAGGTCACCAGACCCCAGGGCATCAGGAGGATGGCTAGCAGGATGGCCAGCAGGATTGACAGGTTTCAGGGGCACTACCGCCTCCTCCACCATCTCAGTAGCAAGATCAATAGTTACAGGATTATGTATAGGATCTCACAACTGAGAGAGATTAGTTGTCTTAGCAGCTTTAGGCTATGACTGCAAAGAGAGACAAAGAGGTTGAGTTACGATAGTAACTAGACCTAAAGATGGCCTAGGAGATTGGGAGGAGGAAATAGCTCGAGGCTGTGACAACAACATCTTAGGGACAAACGGTGTCTGTTCGCATGTATATAGACGCAGTCACATAGGCTGCATATTACATGACACATTATCATCGAGATGTTCCTAAAGAGATGCGGTAGCCTGAATTTTCTTAGAGGAGTAGAGCACCACCTAGGACTGAGGATCAACCATCTGTTAGACATCTTGAGGAGTCGAGCAACCACCAGGGCTAGCTGTCTCATAGACACTTTTTTGATTACTTTCCTAATTATTTATATAGATACACATTCATAGGCTCATTTTTGATAGCCTCATGTATATTGTACTTTTGATTGGTATTGATACACACTGATTTAGTCATTTTTTGATATATAAATGAGATGGTTCAGACTCATGATGTGAAGTGCCTTTATTTCATGGATGCATATGATATGATGTAATATATTTATGTGATGATTATGCTTATGTTGTGGATGCAATGTGATGGATGCACCTCTATTATTAATGTTTATGTGACATGTGATGATGCAATGTTTATGATATGCGATGTTTATGAGATGGATGCAATGCAATGGATGTGTTATCTTCTTTTTCAGTATCTTTGTATGATATGCTATGACATGTTATGATGTGAAAATGATATGATATGCCTATGCAGGATGTATGAATGGATGCATTTATTTTTTTCATGTACTTTTCTCAAGCAATCTATGATGTCATGATGATGCATGTATGTATATGGATGTATATATGGATGATGCTTATGTTATGGATGTTATCAATGATTATGCAATGGATTGAGATGCTTAAAAAAAAAAATTTATATTATTCAAAACAACTTGTGATGATGTGAGATGTATGTATGCTGACGATTTGTTGATGCATGATGGATACATGATGATTTTCTTGTTGACTATCATGATAGTGGGTTAGCATGGAAAGAAGATAGGAGAAATAAGATGATCTGACCATTGATTTTAAGATTGATTCAAAAAGTCCAACAAGTCCATGATCCAATGAGACTTTATTAGATATGGTGATGAGATGGATGATTTTTCTCATAACTTGGGATTTGGATTTTCCATCATTTCTTATCTTTGATATAACACATAGGCACGATGCATCATGGTATTGTTAACCAGGATGATGTTGTATCTAGTGATATGGACTTTGACTCTACAAATAGAGAGGATAGTTCTTGTTCACACCTTGACATACAAAAACCTCATTGGAATGTAGTTTAGAATTTTAGAATATATCAAACCAAAGCATACAAAACAATCAACAATCCACTAAACAACTTCCCTACACACAACTAAGCAAGTATGCACCAAGATTATTTTACAAGAATACCCACAAGCACAAAAAATGAAAGATAATGATCGATGCCCCATTCCTTTCTTTCTAAATCATTTTGATAGACATCATTTAGAGGTCCTCAGAATGGGTCATTGAGATAAATCAGAAGAAAAGATCAAAGATAAACAATTAGTGCTATCTATATCTCTTGCCAATTTAACATAGTGAAGGTGATTTATGATGTTGATGTCCATTGTCGGAAGGATTCATCCTAGAACATGTTTATCAAGTGTTTTTGACTAAGACTAGGTGTGTGATAAGACATTGATACAAACTTCACTGACTCTACCTATGATCTAGACTTTAGATTTTGACACTTAGGTTCTCACTTTTCAACTTGCGATACTTGCTTTCTACTTGTTTCACCAAAGTTTGAAGGCGCTGTTTTATTTATTATGGGTGAAAGTTTATTGCGGGTGAAAGCAAAATGGAATGGATGGTTTTGGTTTTTTTTTGCAATATTTAAATGTTTTTGGTGTTTTTGAAAATGTTTTGAGGCTGTTTTTGATCTTTTTGAATGCTTATGTGAATAATTTTTGGTTTTCAATTATTTGAGGCTTTTTAGGGTTTTTTTCTAGGATATTTGATTTTGTTTAGGTTTTTTTGAATGTTTTCTAATATTTTGGGTTTTCCAAGTTTTCAAATGTTTTGGGGTTTCCAAGATTCGACTAAGAAACTAACCTAAAAGACTATCCTAGGGGCCTTGGGGGCTGATCAAAGATAATCCTTGCCTACATTATACACACATAGACCACGTTGTTCAATTGACTTGACTTATTGTTTGATGAGAAATGAACAGTTGATGGATTGCAAGTTTATTATGACAAAATCCTAAAGGAGTAACCTAGGATGTCTTGGGGGCACATTAATGATGGTCTTGCCTATGTTCAAGCTTAGAGACTTGTAGTTCGACTGGCATTGTTTTTGGATTTTCGATGTTTTGACATGTTTATGGATTTTGACTTTACAAATTTTTGAATGTTTTTAGATTTTAGCTGTACAGGATTTTGAATTTAGGATTTTCGGCTATACAAGATTTTGATGTTTTTGGATTTTGATGAATGTGGAAGTGTTTTTGGATTTTTGATGAATGTTTTTGGGATTTTCGATGAGATTTCCAATAACCTTAAGATATACAAGAACCCAATCCGATTCATAACGAATTACCCCCAGTGTTATACAATAGACTACCTTGATATAGGTAAGACAAGCCGACCTTAAGAATATGCCAAGTAGTACTTAAAGGGTATATGATACTTCACAATATCAAGCTATGATATAGTCACAGATGGGTGATGGAATAAATAGGATGAATAATGCGATGGATGAAATCAATGCAAAGAATGATAAGATAAAGAGCCAAAGAATAGATGGAGGTGCTTTATTTATGTGAAACACCTATATTCTAGGTTTTTACCAAGGTACTTTCCCGAAGCACCACCAAAGTGGTTTTCACTAGAGGATGATTTTTTTTTCTTAATATTTTCAATCCTTTTTCTTATTTTTTGGATTTGTGATCATTTTTTGACTTTTTTGTATTTTTAGATTTACATCCTTAAAGCCTAGGCATATTTTTTTTTAAGATGCAGAATATTGGTTGATTCCTACAAGGGTTCCCCTTTAGGCATTGATAGTTGATAATATTCTGATCCATAGCTTGTCACGACAACAAACAAACCTGACCAATTAGGTTCAAAATTTCCTTTATTATCCTCATCTGGAAGATTTTCTTATTCTACGTTAGAACAAGATCCCATACCTAGAAAGACCAACTCTTGATATTCTTGTTATAGCTCCATTTCAGTCAGTTTTGGTATACTTGCAAATGATTAAGGGCATCAAGATGATGCTCATCCAGGAATTCTAACTCATTTAGCCGAAATACTCTATACTCTTCATCATCGATTAGATTTTGCAGTGACACTCGCAATGAGGGAAGCTCAAACTCAATAGGTAGGATGGATTTTGATTTGTAGACCAAGAAAAAAAGGGGTTGCACCTGTAGCTGTACAAATACTGGTTTGAAAGGTCCATAAGACAAGATTTAACTATAGATGCCAGTCATGACCAACTTCATTGACCATTTTTTTAGGATTTTTAAAGTGGTCTTATTTGTAGCCTCAGCTTGACCATTGCCTTGGGGGTAATACAGGGTAGAGAATCAATTCTAGATGCTGAATCTTTGACATAACTCTTTCACATCTTGATTCTTGAAGGGTGTTCTATTATTTGAGATAAGGGCTTATGGAATACCATAATGTTAGATAAAGTAATTCAAGATAAACTTAGAAATTTTCTTCCCCATTATGTTGGTCATAGAAATAGATTCTACCCACTTGGTAAAGCAATCAGTGGCCATTATGATGAACTTGTAGCCATTAGATGAGGTTGGAGTAATCTTTCATATGAAGTCAAGAACCCACTACGAGAAAGGACAAGGTGTGACCATTGGTTGTATCTCCTAAGCTAGAGCATGAATAATATATCCATTCTATTTACACTGGACACACTTCTATACATACTGATGGGATTATCTTTCCATGGTTGGCTAGTAATACCCCATCCTCAACAGTTTCTTATCTATGGTCATAACACTAAAATGGGAACCACATATGCCATCATGTACTTCTATTAAGGCGGTCAAGGCTTCCTCTTGGTTTAGACATCATAGTAATGTCCCTTCGATGCTTCTATGGTAAAGGGTATCACCTAGGATCATAAATTGAGATGCCTTTTTAATGAAGGTCTTTTTAAGGTTGGGGTGATATCGGATGGGAGGGTTCCTCTACTAAGATAGGTGAATATATCATGATACCACAAGGAACCGAGACTAATGATTACACACACAAATTCATATTTTGAGATTTTGAAAGCTGGTATGAGAAGTTATTCTATCAAGAATTCACATTGAAGGACGTTGTGTGGCATGTCTAACAATGATCCAATTGTTGCCATGGCATCTGTTGCTCTATTGTTCATGCGAGGAATCTACTCAAAAGTTATATCAATGAAAAGGTCCTTGAGATTTTCTACCATCTTCTTGTAAAGAGTGAGTTTATCATCCTTATTTTGGTAGTCATCATTGACTTGGTTGATAACCAGATGTGATTCCCCATAGACTTTTAACTCTTGAATTTTCCAGTAGATTTCTATCCTTAGACCCGTGATTAAAGCTTCATACTCAATAATATTATTTGTACATGGAAATGATAGCTATGTGCCTTTGGAATACAATCACCTTGAGGGGTGATAAAGAGGATACATTCTCCTAATCCAAGTTGGGTAAATGATCCATCAAAGTACATTTTCCATTGATCCATTGCATAAAGGAGGAACACTCATTCATCGAGAAATTTAGATATCAAAGGATTCTCTATATATATAGGTGCATTTTCCAGTTGGTCAATGATCACTTTCCCTTTTATTGATTTTTGATCTATGTACTCTATGTCAAATTCAGTCAAGATCATTATCCATTTGTCCATTTGCCCAATGAGAGTTGCTTTGGATAACAAGTATTTCAATGGGTTGATCTTTGCAATAAACTTGATTTGGTGTGATAGCATGTAATGTCTGAACTTTTGTGAATAAAAAACCATTGCTAAGCATGCTTTCTCAATGGATGAGTAATTCATTTCATAGCCCACCAAGGTCTTGCTGATGTAATAGATGGCTCTTTCCTTTCCGTTTTCATCATGTTGTGCTAGAAGAGTACCTAGTGCTTTTGATGTTGCTAAGATATACAAGATTAATGGTTTGTTTGGTATCAGAGGCATGAGTACTGTAGGTGTCAATAGGTACTCCTTGATTTGTTGGAAGTATTTATCACACTTCTCATCCTACTTATAAGTTATTCCTTTATGGAGAAGGTGCAAGAAAGGGTGAATTTTGTCTGATAATTACGCTATGAACCTTCTAATGGATTGCAACCTTCCTTGTAACCCTCTCATCTATTTTAATGTTTGGGGTGGTTCCATGTTTAGGATGGATTTAAATTTTGTTGTATCTATCTCTTTCCCCCTTTGTGACACAATGTAGCCAATAAAATTCCCTGATGTAACCCCAAAAACACACTTTTTAGAGTTTAGCCATACCTTATACTCTTCGAACGTATCGAAGATGGGTCAAAATACCTCTATATGCTAACTTCTTTTCTTTGATTTAGCTAAATATCATCTGCATAGTCTTCAATTATTTTATGGATCATATCATGAAATATGAGGGTCATTTCTCTTTGATAGGTCACTCCTGCATTCTTCAACCCAAATGGCATTTGTAAGATGGGGAAAATCAAGGTTAGCAAAGACTAATTGATAGACAACACAAATCTAAGCTAAAATCCCAATTTGAACAAGAGAAAACAATCAAATGGAGAAAACAATATGGGAATAAGCAAATGAAACACTCCCCATTGAACTTGAATTACTTTTTTTTGTCTCTCCTCAAGCTGCATTTGCAAGTTTTCCCTCAGATTTGGAGTAGAGTTTGTGCAAAAACTTGCAAAAAATAAAGCATGAAAGTTGGAAATAATGGTTGTTAAGGAAAAAATGGGAGAGGAAGGCTACGTTTATAGACAACCATTCAAACGGACGGTCAAGATCTATCATCTAGAAAGATTCCAAGATTGACAGATGAGGATTGATGTGCCAAAAAGAGGTGGGAAATGAAGGCTATTACACCAATGGCTATGATGCCCGATGACTATGATAGAAATAAAGATCATGACAGAGACAAATATGAAAAAAAAAAAGGCCATGAGTAGGGCATCTTTGACCAAAAGGGAGGCATAAATAAATAATTTATTCAATAAAAAGGGAAAATGGAGGAAATGGACAAGTGGAAAAAAAAAATCTATTCAAATTATTTATTTGAGGGGAAATGGAAAAGGGGGGATTAAATAATTAAACTGACTTAATTATTTAATACAAGAGACATGTGGACAATTAAATAATTTTGACAATTATTTAATAATAGATGAATTAAGCGAGGAAGTGAATAGTTAAATAATTAATATTAATTATTTAACCATAGACGGAATATGCCAAGCAAATAATTAAATAGAGATTAATTTTATTTAATTATTGGACAAAGGGGGATATTAGTGACACAATTAATTTATTTAATTGGTCAGGTTAGAATAAATATTAAAGAATGGATCAATTGAATAATTAAAATTATTTGATTAAATAGAGAAATATGGTTAGGGATAATCAAGTAATTAAAATTATTCAATTATCAGAGGATGACGACCAAGAAAAATGGTGCTCACAGACTTAGGAATTTTTTTAGTATCTACATTTTCCCCCTCTTTGACATAATGCAGTTTATCACGTTGTGTCAAAGAAATTTAATTATGAAATATGCCCCAGTGTAAAGAGAAAGAGGAAGGATGACCAAGAGGGTTGTGGTATGCCCCCTCAAGAGGAAAGGTGGGTTCAAAGGACATGAATGTGCTCTCAAAATGGATGATAATACTAGATGATGAAGGATAGAAGAAATGTTAGCATGGAGAAGATGGATGTTAGCGTGGAAAAGGACAAAGGAGATGGAATGTTAGGCAAGAAATGACAAGGGACCAACTTTCATTCTTTTATATTTATCATCATCAGGTGTTAAAATTGTGGCAAATGGAACACAAACACCATGGTATGACATAGACGAAGGTGTGCAAGGTGACCATTTTTGAGAGACAAGTAGTCAAAAGACAAAGCCAAAAGACAAGGAATGCCCCGACTCATACTAAGGACCCAATTATCCTAGTCTTTTTGCCAAGACAAATCACAGATAACAAGCAAAGCAATGAGGTCATGATCCATCATTGTCCCTATAAATTCCTTTGATGGGACATCCTTGAGGTAACTAGTAACATGAACCATAACCAATAAAAAAGATAAGACAAATCTCGACCAACAAAGTGTTTGCCAATAGTTTTGATAAGATTGTTTGATATGATTGATTAGGTTGACCACGATGACCAAGATTTGATTGATAAGTTTGAAAAGGATTGTTTGATGAGTTGACAAAAGTTGACCAATTGATTTGATTGATAGGTTGACAGGGATTGATTGATAAGATTGACAAGGTTGATTGATTGCGCCTGATCTTAGGAAAGACACATCTTGATTAAGGCAAGATTAAATGACAAGGTTGACAAGATTGATTGATTGTTTGACAAAGATTGATTGATATGACCAAGAAATGTGATGATACCCAATTTCAGGAAAGACATATCTTGTTTAAGGCAAGGAACACATCTGATAAAGTTGACCTAGTGACAAGTGTTGACAAGGCACCTAACTGCAAGAAAGAGACATCCTGCTTAAGGTGAATGACCAAATTGACAAAGTCTAATCATAGGAAGGACGCATCTTGATAAAAGACAAGAGATAATACCAAATGAGACAAATGACCTAATACCCCATTCTGATATAAGACCAATGACCTTATTGATTGATTTGATGATAAGAAGATTGACTGATTTAAAAATTGTTTGATTGATTGAAGATTGAAAGATTTGTTGGTTATGTTTGTTTGTTGATTCATGATTTGGTTCAAATGATGATTGCTTGCAGACCAAGAATATGACCAAACTCAAAAAACCCTAAAGGACTAACCTAGGTGGCCTCAAGGGCTCATCGATTGATGGCCTTTCCTACGTTATACATGCAAACACCTCGTAGTTTGACACAACTTGGATTTTCCTTATTTTGACAAAAGACCGACTCATGATTTTATTTGGACAACCTAAAAGGACTGACCTAATGTCTCAGGGGTCCATTTAAGATGAGCCTTTCCTACATGGAAAATGCACAGAGACAATGTAGTTTGACCACTCTAACAAAAACTGACTTAGACTCGGACTCAGACTCTTTTTTGGAAGTTTGGAAGTTTTTTGATGTTTTTGGATTTTTTGAATATATGATTTTTTTTGTCTTTTTCAAATGTTTTGATTTTTTGGATTTTGGAAATATCTAATTTTTTTTGTCTTTTTGAAATGTTTTAATTTTTTTTGTCTTTCGTGAATGTTTGATTTTTTTGTCTTTTTGGAATGTTATGGGGAAGTGTGGATTTTGATACACTATAAGGACCATGAAAAATGTATATGAATTATGCCTACAAGCAAGTGAGCCATCATGCACAAGAATCCGAGGACAAACATCATCTTGCCCCTAGTCAAGCTGAATACCAATTGATAGGTGATGATGATAATGATGGTGTTGTTTGATGTGGGAAGGACACATCCCGAAATAATGTAAGGATGACAATAATATGACTAAAGGATCAAGGTTTGCAGTAGGGCTAGAAACAAATCCAAGGAATATTTTGGATGATGCACTAGGATGCATAGCAAGATTGTATGGATTAAGCTTACTGCATTTGGAATGACTTCTTCTTAGGATTGAATGGGATGATGGAGGGATGTTGGATAGGTAGATTAGAATCCTTAGACCATTGACAAGGGAAAATGAAGACATGTGATAGGTAGGTAAGGGTAATGGATGGATTTTGGTAAAGTATAGGAGACATGAGGATTCTTAGATGGTAGAATTAACATATGATCTCCAAGGACTATGTCTCATAGGAATAATTCATTTTTTCCAAGGTATGGGTTTGGATAATTCTATGAAGGAAATGACATGATACTTCATGGATAGTGTATGGACAAAGCATAAACATGTCAAGATTCTTCCCAAAGCATGATTTATGTTTATACCCCAATCCTTATCAAGATCAAGGTAGGTGGGTGTTGACAACGATTTCACTCGCATCATCAGTGTCAAATAAGAAAATCCATAGGAAAACCTTGAATAAGCCTATTATTCTTGAAAGATATGGAACAAGAAAATCTCAAAGGGGAGGTCTATATAAATAGAACAATAAGATTGACTCAATTCAATCCCAAGTCTTTAGTAAATCAAGTCATGATCATACTAGGTTCGCTTCAGGGCGTGATGTGAATCTGCTGTTAATCTCAAAGGGACTACATTTGTTTATTTTGATTTTGTTAAAGATCACAAGATTTTTACAAAAGATTTCCAATTCATTCATAAAAATAACATCATGAAATCAAAAGATTTGAAATAATATTTCATGAATATCAACAATTTCATTTGCTATCACTTAAGTAGATTTAGCTTTATGCATTTAGAAATTCTTCGTAACCAAAATATTTTCAATGAATTCCATCCATTTATCTATTTTTTTGGAACATTTTCAAAGAATTTAAACATCTATTCTAAAATAAAGCATAAAAATACTGAAATTAAAATTTCTCCCAGTTATTCTCCATGTATACTCCCAAGAATTAATTAAATCAAATTAAACCGCTTTATAATTCACCAGATTGCTATATAGCTACATACAAGACAATACGAGCTTTTAAAGAGAAGGGTTTAGTTTGGACACCGAGCAGTTTCTGTATGCACCCTTAAATGATGCAACATATAGGATTGTTCAACTGAACTAACGAAACCAACTACAAAAGATTCATGAGATAGGTAGCTATCAAATTGGCTTTGATATTAATCAATGTCTATGTGTATATAATTTTTTAGACCGGAATGATCCAAAAAATAGGAGAAAAGAACAGAACTTAAAGAAGCTTTGGCTCTTCTGACAGCCACAAATTCTGAACTTAAAATAAAAATAAACCAGAAAATGGCCTTTTATAGAGACAAGGCCCCAAGTGTTTAAACTTAAAGTCTTTTAGAAAATCAGAAACAAATCAAATGGTAGCACCTGGCATTCGCCAGTTGTCATTGGGAACATTCTGGATAAAGTCAAAATTTGACTTCGTCAGCAACAACAATCTTCACTCTGGTGCGCAATACTCTGCATAAACCAAAGCTATCGACATTCTTCTAAATATTGGACACAACACTTCTACTAGAACCGAGAACAACCTACAAAATTATGAAACAAAATGTTATCATAACACTTTCAATATCTGATGTCTTTCATCCTTCAAGACCTGGGCCTCGACTCTTTTCTATATTTCTCTTTTCTTGATACTCTCAGAAAGCTCCCAATGCTTGATGCATGTGATCCTTTGAAACTCCCTCTACAACTTTCCAAGTGAGCTTAATCCCAGTGTATTTTTCTAATACTCAAACTATTATATCATTTCCTTGCATTTTGTCTATTGCATATTTATCTATAGTGTTCCTGCACTATATGATCTCATCAATAACTTCTCAAGTTAATAACTGAACATGGTCTTTATTTATTCTTTTGATCCATTCTTTGAAAGCTTGAGCTTCCTTATCCTCTTGTCCTAATGTTTGAGGATCACACCTTTGACGTGCTAATAATTCAATAAAGTCTTGATATTTATCAAGCAATCTTTTACTTTCCTTAGTGACTTTTTAAAATCCTTTAACACATTGTATTAA
Organism: Sequoiadendron giganteum; assembly: GCA_007115665.2. Lineage (NCBI taxonomy): Eukaryota > Viridiplantae > Streptophyta > Pinopsida > Cupressales > Cupressaceae > Sequoiadendron > Sequoiadendron giganteum. The sequence continues at coordinate 390,934,652 of CM021109.1, read as the reverse complement.
CATGTCACCTTCCCACTTTAATTGTTTCTTCCATTTTTCTAGCAATAGAGCTTCTTGCTCTGACATTACATTTCCTTGTATTAAATCTAGGACATCGGTGTGTATGAGAATTTCAATATTCTGCTTCTCAATATTAATTTGTTCTTGACGAACCTTGCATTCATTTTCAAAGCTTTTGGATTTTTCAAACCAATGGTATGCTTGCTTATATTTTATTCTCACCTCTATAATAAATTCTTCTCCCTGCTTTACCTAGTACTCAATCCATTCTTCAAATACATTCACTTTATGGCGAACCGATGCAATTGCATCCACTTGCTCTTGTGACATTAATATTGGATGTTGAGGCAATTCTATTTGTGCTTGATCAGATAGGGTTAGAGATTTAATAAAATTTTCTAAGGTAGCAACCATTTCTTTCCATTCTCTTTTCTTGTTTTTGCACTTCTATACTCTAGCAACAGTGGCATCCAAATTCACTTTTATTTAATCCAACTCTTGCTTCCAAGATGAGTGTCCAAGATTAATACTTGTTACCTTATACTCCTTAGGCATTATTTCATGTCCATCTTTATTAGCTATTGGAGTAGCTATATGGACGGTCCTGTTACCATCTGCATAATTTTGTATGACATGCCCTACTTTAGCTTTGCGTCTAGGTTTTGGAGTATCCGTTTCTTGTACAAAACTGTTAAGATCCAGAGGCAATACTTCTACTTCCATTGGGGAAGCCAATTCCCTGATCAACCAATTAGGAGCATCATTGTCCGACTCTACCTCTGTAACATTCCTTTGTTCTTGATGTTCATTGAAATAAGGAATTTCTTCTCTTATTTCTTCTATTTTATCCATTATTTCCTTTGAAATAGGAATTTCTCTAGCAATTTCTGGCATTGAGTCTGAATTACTAAGATTTGGCATTGCCTCCTCTATTTGGAGAATTATATTTTCCCGCCTATCTAGATGTTGAATATTAATTTCTTGGGAATTATCCTCTTCATTCTCTGCTACACTAGGGTTCTCTTCATTTTCAACTTCTTCACCCTGAATCTGTGTAGTTTCTTTTTCAACTTTAGTTTCAACCAAGCCTTCTTCTATTTTTCCAAAGACCCATGATTGTTCATTATAATTTAGCACATTCCCAAGCGAAGGATGGGAATCAAAATTATTTTCAGCAATTGTTTCATCAACAGGATCTTGTTATGTACTCTCTTCTGTTTCCATCTCAAGAATATCTAGATTCCCCACTTCTGAAGTGAGCGTTCCTTGTATGAACTCTTCTTCTTCAATATTTATAGGAGATGACCCTGTATCAGGAACTTCTTCCAACATTGGTTGTACCATGGGTTTATCTTTGGACTTATTTTCTTTCACTTTCTCCCACATGGAACCCCATTTATCCATTTATTCTTTAATTCTAGCCTCATCTGTTTCAAAATTTTTATCCAAGGCCATAGGAGTTCCTCCTAATGTTTGTTTCACACTAGCCATGTTAACAAATGGAGGAGAAGTAAACAATGCTACAACTTTCTGAGATGCAGACCTCATTTGTGTACTAACATTTTATATTACTCCTGCTTCTTCTTTAATAACCAAAATATTTCTTGGTTTTGTTGTAGAGGAAGATGCAACCTTAGATTTCACTTTGGATTTATCTTTATTTGCTTCTTCATACCCTCATTTATAAGATGGTTTCATTAAAATATTAGGATTTTTCTCTTCAATTCCTATACCGGGAGTCACTTTAATAGTTCTCCTTTTCTTCTTAGTCAATTCCCCACTCTCAAATGTAGTTTAATTTCTTTGGTTTCTCTTCTTATCTTCTGAGAATTTGGGTTCAATTCCCCTTTCTCTTAAATATTTACAAAAAACATTTATCCAATGTTGAGTATGTAACAAAACTGGTGTGATGAACTCATCAATTGACATCATTTCTTCATCCTCATAGTCTGGGTCTGGAATAGGTTCATCATACACCCTATTTTTATTGTAGGCTTTATTCAACACTTCTCCATAATCTTTTTCTAGCTGATCTGGAATATCATGAAGCATTAGAATCTGAGCAGATTCTAAAGACAATCTTTCATATTTTCTCATCCTTACTCTGTGCTCATCTTCACAATTAAGCCAATAATCTTCTAAATGATGGACATGAGCACGATTACAAACAATAGTCTTGGCAATGTTCCATTTAGGATCATAGTATATTCTTTGAAGTGGAAAAACTCAAAATTATATGTTCTCAATTCTTTCTCACACAAGTCAGACAACCTTATAGAATTGCATTTGAAATTCCCTATCCCTATATGAAATCTAAAATAGGCCTTCTTGCGAGCTTTGTTGTAAAGGGTCTGACATGGCTTCAACTATCTTACCAGTTCTAATAAAACAATCTTATTTGTTGGGTACCTGGGCAACATAAATGGATGTCCATCAAACCCTTCCATCCTAATGTAGGAGAATGTGGGGAAATGAATATACCAGCCACCCATTGGTCTAATAACACTTTGTGCTTCCAAGGAAAATATTTTGGCTTTATCACCTTCCATCGTTCTGACTAGCTTCATGGAAAACACATCATTAACTCTCCTGTAACTCTCTTTATACCCATGGATAGTGATCTGGGGTAAATGAGCATATATGAAACTATTTCCAATCTCTCTACCCAGAGTACCAATCCTCTTCAAACCTTGTTTATTTTCTCTCAGGGTGCATGAGTAAATCACATATGAAGATAAATAAAAATACCTGGTTTTGGGAAATTCCACTATCTGTTCACATAATCTGTTAGTAATAAATTTTCCCCAATGCATCTACATAGGATTTCCTATCAATCTGGATATTATCACAAACATCTAAGATTCAAATTTACTGGCATCTCTTAAACCAGCCTTCCTACTTAGCAGAGTAATAATGTCTTAAATTTCTTGTTTGAATATAGACCTTTGAACTATTTTGGCTTGTGGAGCTATTGGCTCTTGGAACCATTGGGTACTCATGATTTCTCTATTGTGAGCTTCAACATTTTGATAGGTCCTGGTCTTAGCTTTTATATCAATTTTGTACACTTGATTGAAAGTAGGAAGCCCAAATGTGTACATAATTCCTTTCGACATGAGATCAGCATAAATTCTTCCTTCGTTCTCAACAACTCTTTTATCAGGGTTATAATAATTCATACATAGTGTAACCAATTCAGGAGCCTCCATTGCCAGTGGAAACCTTGCTGTGGAGAATAACCCACTTTCTATAACATTTCTGGTACATTGAGAAGCATTTTCTTGCCTTACCCGAGTGCAGTTTTCAACATCAAAAGACCAACCCATGTGAGTGTCTGTTGCTACTATATTGATTGGTATGGCCTGTGAATTGCAATACTTGAATTCATCTTTTGCTCTTGCATCAAAACTACTCATTCTTGCTAGTATTTTCTGCATTTTCAATTATGTGCCTTGCATGCGAGTTAGGGTTAAATTTAACCATAAATTTCTTATAATTTCATAGTTTTCATTCATCTTTCGGTTAAATTGAAAAGTCAAAGAATAATCATCATTTAAATTTCAAACAATGTAAGGAAAAAAACAAAATCTCTCGAGATCTTTGGGCATGAAAATAGCTTGCGTAAAATCAATTATTCAAAACATACCTAGTTCTGGCTGATAATGTTAATCTTTTGAAATGGAACTCCAAAACCCTTGGTAGCTGTTTTTTTTTGGTTTCTTGAAGTTTACCTTTCTTTGCATGCCAAAATTGTTTCATTCTTTCAATGTCCTTTGCAAAGTTGCAACATGACGTGAAGTAGGGTGTTACAAAAGCAACTCTATGCTTAAGGTGTTACCAAGTACATGAGTAGTTCACCACCTTCATTAATAACCTGTTACATTGCATTAATTTCTTGAACAAAGGTGCAATCATTATAGATTAGGGTTCAAATTATGAACACCTAGGTTTCTACGTGGGATCATTATGAGAGGGAAAATATGACATGGTGATTGCGCATGGGATTCTGGTGTTACTTCGATCACCAGCCAGGCATGGGCTTTCAAGGATACATGATCAATTTGTGATCATCAGAATCGACACTTTATGGTATTTAATTTTGCAAGAAATGCTAGGATCCATGAAATTACTTCCAAGATTTAGAGAGAACACAAACCAGATCAAGAGAAAAGACCAAAAATCAGGCTCAAGAAAAGTCAAAATATATAAAAAAACATACCCTCTGATTTTTGAGTTACAAATAAAATTACTGGACTCCGATACAAGAATAAAACACATCACCTGGATTGAAACTTTTCGGTCAGTGACTTACCAGGCAGACTTAAAATTAGTTGAAGATACAATTACCTTGATACAATCGCAAGACTACAGGGTTCCTATTTATGGTAAAATATCAAAATTCATAAAAGGACTGAAAACCAAATCTGGGAAAGAAGACATAGGGAAAAAATAAAAAGGCCAAATGAAGATCAAAAGAGAGAGCCAGAACCGGGCAACTTGTAAAACAATGCCAAAGCAACCGAAAGCAAGAAGGAAACCAAAAAAAAGGGGGGCCACATTTTTCCAAAGAGCAAAATGGGGCGTGTTGTGAAACCACGCAACAATTAGCATCCAACAAAACTAAAAAAAATAATAGAAAGTCAATTCTAGATCTAACATCAGTGCATCAACCTTCCTTAGTCTTTTAATCATAAATCACTAAATCCTTATTTCAACATTCAAATTTCATTTCAGCTAGCATACAAAATTAAGTATCCCTGAGCTCACATGTGTGCAATTGGTTATTTTTGCCACATAAAACTTAAAAATAACAATTTTTTGCATTGACTTACATAATTTGACAATTCCATAGCCTTGACAAGGATATCTTTGTAATTCCCCCAAACATAGCTCTACTGCTAGCCAGACGTCTATAGCCCCGATAGAGTTATTTGGATAGCCTAAAGAGTTGATATTTTCTCTTTTCTTTTTCTTTTTTAGATATAATAATGATAGCTCATTTTCACTTTTGACTCTTCAATAGTAGCTCATTTTCCACTTGCAGGCAATGAAGCCCGCTATTAGGTTGGGAATTACAGTGGTAGCAAAGGTACTCTTTTAATTTTTCAATTATTGTAAACAACTAATATCCCAAATTTTAGTAGAATGATTTAAATGTGTGTGCTTGTAGCTCAACATAAACTGAATGATTCATGCTAACTAGAGTATACAAATTGAAACAATTCTCTAATAATCTATAAATAGAAAACTACTTCCAGTCAAAGCATAGATCAAATTTCTAGAATTGATGTTCTGTTAACTTGTTCACCTTCAAAAGTTACTAATCATTGAAAATTCAAACAACACAACACCCAAAAGAAAGTGAAGCAAAGCAACAAAATATTTACAAAACAACACAAACTATTCACAAAAAAAACTATGTACAAAAAACTATTTACAAAAAAAAACTATGTACAAAAACTATTTACAAAAAAAATATTTACCTATGACTGGAAATAATGCTTTAGAAACTACCCATTAACAGGTAATGGGATATCCTCACCAGTGAAAGACTTCAATCTATAAGTGCTATCACCCAGAATTTCAGAAACTTGATATGGGCCTACCCACATTTTGTCAAATTTACCGTGATCACCTTTTCTTTCTCGAGCCTTATTCCAATACAAGACCAAATCAAATATTCTAAAAGTTTTTAATCTAGCCCTTTTATCAAAGTATCTTTTAACTATAGATTGATGCCTAGAAAAATGATTTATAGCTCGAGTATGCTTTTCATCTAAGTGCATCAATTATAATAATCGGGCTTCAGTCTGATCATCTAGTCCTATATACTCTTGGGCAAACTGCCAAGTAGGGATTTTCAAATTTATTGGTAGTATAGGATCAACTATGTAAACTAAGTGATAAGGGGAATTTCCTAATGCAAATTTCATCCTAGTGCGGTCTACCCAAAGGGAAATTTTTAATAAAGCATGCCATTCCCTAGGGTTCTTTTCAATCAATTTCTTTATAATATCCAATAGATTTTTATTCAAAGATTCAGCTAATCCATTTCCCTGTGGATAATAATTAGATGAGAATTTCAAGGTTATACCATATTCAAATGCCCAATTATAAAATTTTAATGAAGAAAAGGTAGGGCCATTGTCACATACCAATGCGTAAGGTACCCTAAACCTGGTAACGAGATTCTCTTCCAAAAATTTGATTACCGCATTTGTAGTGCATTATTTGCTAGGACAAGCTTATGTCCATCTGGTATAGTAATTAGTACCAGTTATTATAAATCCATGGCCTGTAGATGATGGAGGATTAATAGTTCCAATAAAATCTAGCCCCCATTGTGAAAAGGGATGCAATTCCATCACTGGTTGTAATGGTTGAGCATTAAATCTTCCTTTTTCTGTTGCAATCTAACATGTATGACAACGTTTCACATGTTTATATGTGTCTTTGAAAATCGTTGGCCAGTAGTAACTAGCTCTTAAAATGAGGTGTACAATAGCTAATGGTGCTCCATGAGCTATTTCAAATTTATCATGTAATTCTTGCAACACTTTTTCTGCTTATGTTCTATTTAAGCATCTTAAATAGATTCCTTCATGATTTCTTTTGAATAGAGCACCTCTCATATAGCTTTATGATTTTATCTTGAGGGCTCTTCTTTGATTTCTTTGCATGTGGTTAGGACAAGTGTGTCTGACCAAATAATGCCATATATCTGAATACCAATCACTTTGGTCTTTTACATCCAATGTATATTGTTTAATTGAAATTTGTGGATCTATTTTGCAATAGACTTGACCAAAGTTTTTCCTTGAACCAATTTCATGGGCATGATTTCTGGATCAAATTCCTATAGGATGGTAACCCATTTGGCTCTCTTTTCTCTAAGCTCACTTTGTGTTAACAACATTTTGACTGTAGCATCCAGAACAATAGCCTTAACCATACTCTTGGGGACATAATGTCTGAATTTTCGTATTGCCTTGACCAAAGCAAAAGCTTGTTTTTCAACATCTGTATATCTCAGCTCTGCTTCTTTGAATGGAGCGCTCATAAAAGCAATTGGATTTTCTTCTTTATTCTCGCCCTTCTGTGTTAGTACTGCTGCACAAGTATGACCAGAGGCAAAAGAGTAAATGTAAAAAGATTTCGTATAATTTGGACTTACCAATACCAAAGCCTCTGTGATAGTAGTATTTATATTTTTGAAGGCGATCTTACCTTCACTCATCCACTCTATCTTGGCATATTTCTTCAACATATCATTGAGTGGTTTTACTATTTTGGCAAATCTGGTAATAAATTTATGAACAAAATTAATTTTACCAAATAGGAATTTAATTCTTTCTTGCTTCCTTGGGGTGGTAGCTTGAGTAATGCATTTAATCTATCTGGGTCTACCGAAATACCTCATTCAGAAATAATATGTCCTAGTAGCTTACCTTCGATTACCTCGAAAACATACTTTTTAGGATTCAACGAAACTTCGTAAGTTTCACATTTCTGTAATATCGCTCTGAGATCTCGAACATGATCTCTCCCATCTTTTGAAAATACTGTAAGGTCATCCATGTAAATATTGATGCACTTTCCTATCAATCCATGAAAAGCATAATCTATTGCTCTTTGAAACATAGCTCTGACATTTATTAATCCGAATGGCATTCTCCTATAGGAAAAAGTTCCCCACTTTGTGGTAAATGCTATCTTCATTCGATCTTCACTTGCTACCATTACTTGACTATATCCAGAGAATCCATCCAAAAAGGACATCATCTGTGAACCGTTGACTATTTGTAGCACTTCTTCTAGTGAAGGTAAAGGATAATTATCTTTCTCGGATGCCTTATTGAGATTTCAAAAATCTACGCAGTCTTATATCTCAATTCTTCTTTCTCACAGGAACCGAATTTTCCACCCAAGTAGAATGTCTGATAAGAAAGATTATCTTGGCTGATAAAATTTTTTGGACTTCCTTTTGAATTAGTGGTTCTAAGAGTGCATTTATTGGCCTTTGTTTCTGCTGGAAAGGTTTTGCATTAGGATTCAATGGTATCACGTGAGTAATAATGGAATTATCACACGTCTTCAAGTCTTCATACATCCAAGCGATAACCTTCCAATAATGTTTAAGTGCTTGGGCGATATTCTTCTTTTCTTCTTCAATAAAAACCCTTCAAATCAACACATTCTTAGGATCATCATTGGTGTGTAAATTATATAATTTAGATTGCCTACCGTTGCTTCGAGGAAAATATTTCTATTTGATTATTTGATCAATGTCAAATATCCTTTCCAACTCAATTATTCCTTTTGGAATATTATTATCTGTCCCTTGAGTTGATTCTTCATCTTGAATTTCACCATTAGGGCGATCTATTTCTTCGATTATTTGTGCTTCGAAAATACCAGAATTAGTGATAAAATATAATATATGTTGGTCATCTTCGAACACCTACAAATTGGTAACATTATCAGGAATTGAAGGTAACTGCACTAGCTCAACTTTGAATCTTTTCAAATTAGAGGCGTCTAGAGGTTCTAGAGTATTGATAGTAGTAGCCAAAGCATCGACTCTTTTATTAAATCTCCTAAGGATATGAGTGATATTGAATGCATCAAAAATTTCTATCAAATCCCATACTCTATGTCGGTAATTAGATAAATGCTTGTAATGGAAAATATATTTCTTTCGAACTTGTCTCACTACTAATTCTAAATCACTAAATACCTTGAGGATTTTGACCTTCTTTTTGATTGTGTTGGTGTAATTAAATATTTTGTACCTTGTCCTAGGTCATAATTACACCTTAGTTAATTTTACTTAGGGACCACATAGGAGTTGTTGGAGAATTTCCACTTTTGGTGGACTTATCATGTTATCACTCTATCACCTCCACCTTTCATGGACATATCATGTGATTAGGTTTCCACCTTTTGTGGTAGATCCACTATTTGTGGTGGTTATCACATTATCACCTTTCCACTTTAGGTGGAGTGATAGCTTTTCATTGTTGTCTCATGTCATAAGATTACAACACTTGTCATAATCTTATGCACTCCTATGTTCTCACCTTGGCTATATAACCAAGGGGTCTCTACTACATTTGTACAATACACATTGAATCATATCATTGACATAGAATACAGTTTATTCTTGTCACATTATTTTCTCTCTTCTTTGTGCTTTCTATTTGGTCCATATATCTTGGCATCCATAACCAATTCTAACATGGTATCAGATCATGTTTGATTCTAACAGATTGCAAGGATCAGGCCATGTATAAGGGCTTCATACTCTGCAACATTGTTAGTACATTGAAATTGTAACCGATATGCAACAAGAAAATATTTACCTTGCGGATCAATGAGTTTGACTCCAACTCCAATTTCTTTTTTTGATTTAGATCCATCGAATTTAAGAATCTAGGCTTGATCATTTATAAATTTTGACTTACCATTATTTGATGATGTTGGATTAATCCTTTCGGTCTGTGAAACATGAGTTATGCCTTTGTGCATTTCTGATTCATGTTCTTTTATCTTATTGTGCTCTAGAAAATACTATTTTCAATTCTATGAATTATCTCCAAACACATCATACAACTATTTTCTAAGTGTGTAACATCATGTAACTTGCACCAACCATGCAATAATAATTTTTTTAGTGAAACTTTAACTTTATCACTCTTATGAGATTCTATAATAATATTCTTTTGAAATCTATCATAAGCACTATTTTCTTCTTCAGAAGAATCACAATCTGATTCAATTAAAATATCTGTTCCAGGAGTCAAGCAATTAGTTCTTTTAGCTTTGCATGTAAATATTTCTTCAATTTTTACTGTAGAATTTTATACTTTGTAGACTCTTGGTTCTACATCAATATATAGAACTTCATTCTTCTGGTTATATTTGGTGATCATATACTTCATGCACGGTTCTCTTTCAATTCTAATTTGATTAGGAACTCCCTTCCATGGTAACCACATATGCGAGAAGTCAGCAGCCATGTATCGATTCAAAACCTTGGACCAATCCCTACTCAATAACATACCATAAGTGTCAGGTATCTCAACAACTTGAATATCTATATAATATTGAATTCTAGGATCCGATGCTAATTGCATATGAATATTAGTCAACTCTCTGACTACATTTACTTATGTTTTATCAAGTTGAGTAACCTTCTTTAAAGAACTTTTCAGAGTTAATCCTAGTGTTTAATAGGTAGACAAAGGAATCACATTAGTAGAAGCTCTAGAATCTACTAAACAATTATGAATTTTTTTACCAAATATTCTCAGAGTGAGCAAAAATGGTGGAGACTCTAATTTTCCTTTGTAAAAGGCTACTTGCGCATCCGCTATAGGAACAATGTTCTTATCTTTTGTTTTAGTTTGATTGTCTTTCGACTGAGTATCTTTGAGCTTGCCTTCTTTTGAAGAATCTTCTAGAGAACTCAAGAAGGATTTCTTAATTACAGGCATTTTGAGTAATTCTGACAAAGAAAGACTAATTTTTACCTTTTTAATCTCTTCCACTAAATAGGTAGTCAAATTGTTTTGGTCAGCAGAGTCTATCTTTTCATTTCTTAAAACACTTGAAGAATTGTAATGAGAGGTTACTTTGGGTAACCCTGGGTTATTATTTGATTTGCCATCTGGTGGAGTTTTAAAGTCATTTGGTGGAATCGATGTCATTAATGGCCCATTGAATTTATTTCCACTATTAGCATTGCTTCTTAGATTATGAGTACATCCTTTATGATACTATTGAAAAGCATGAATTTCATCAATCTCTTCCTGAGGTTCATCTTCATCTTGATAAGGAAACATGTATGTTTCTAGGGTCATAGCTGAATTATCTTCTCTATACTCATGAGTGTAACTTGTAACGATAGTAGGTGGTTTAACACATTTATAGCTTTCAAGGACTAAAGTGGAATCATATCCCACTGGAACTAATTCATTTCCCTTAGGAGGGTGAGAATCACATTGTTCATTATAATGTGTAGCAACTAGAAAAATATTTGAAGCAATTTTGAACTGTGAATAGTCTATTTCAGCATGAGCATTTGTGTTATGGATTCTACACCAATTATTCATTTTTGATGTCAATCCTTCATACTTAGGATCATTGTTGTCTAAAGGTGTGGATACTCCTTCATTATTTGGTCGTGTATTCCAAGGTCTAGGCAGTCTAGGAGTATTATATGTTCGATTTTATGAATTTTAACTGTTATTTTGAGCATAAAAGTTTTGATTTTTTAATTGTGTAACTTCTGTGGTTAATCTTTTGAGTTGAGCTGTAATTTCCTTTATATCTTCCCTTTCCTCTAAAATTTTAACATTTTGATTTTCTTGTCTGTGAGAAAAAGGAATTTCCATTAGGACGTAGCTTTGTAATAGTTGGACCAGGGTGAGGGACTAAAGCTTGACTATTTCCTGATTGAAAGAAAGTATTTTGAGGAAATATCCCATTCTAGACCACTGAAGGATAAACATTAGGAGTTATAGGATGACTTAGAGGAACTCCATTTAAAATTAGGGTAGGATAATTGTTTAATCCATTTTCGCCATTTGTGGATGATCCATTTCCAAGATGTTTCATTTCTAGATTCACATTAACAACTTCAACATAGGCTTCAGGTAAAGTAGCAGGAGGATTTTCCTTTTGCTTTACAAAAATAGCAGTTAAAGGATCTACTACTATATAATAAACCATGATGGCTGACAAATTATCCACTACATAAGGTGCTTGCAACCTAGAATAAGCCTTTTGAAACCTGTCATTAAAAGCAGTTATAGGTTCTCCTTCAAACCTCTTAATTTGAACAAATTGATGATATAACAAAGCAGGATATGTAGGTGTCCTAAATTTGGCTAAATATTGGCTTTCCATATCTGACCAGGATCTAATAGAATTGTGAGGTAGGTTAATATACCATTGATAAAAGTCATCACTTAATGTGTATGGAAATAACCTACATATGACATCTTCATGTTGGATTCTTGCTCTAGAACACGTATCCTTAAACATACTAATATGTTCTTCTGCATCTTTGTAGAGGTAATATTTGGGACACAACTTATCAAGATTTTTCAGTAGATCATTGTATATGGCAAATTGGATTGGTGACTCTACGTTAAAAAATTCCATCACTATGGAAGGTGGTGGTGTCATAAAAATTGCATTTTGTGAAATCGGACTTACACTTCCATATTTTTGAATTCTAGATGTTGTTCGACCACTAAGTTTGACTAGAGTCACACGATGATCACCAGATTGAGATCTAGTGACTTTACAAAAATCCAGCTTAAAGACCCAACAAAACCAAAAAGGACAACAAAAAGGTAGCCCTCCTAGCACCATTTCCTATTGACAATGATTTCACTTGCATCAACAGTGTTGAATAAGAAACTCCATAGGAAAACCTCGAAGAAGCCTATTCTTCTTGGAAGATATGGAGCAAGACAATCTCAAAGGGGAGCTCTATCTAAATAGAACAATAAGATTGACTCAATTCAATCCCAAGTCTTTGGTGAATAAGGTCATGATCATACTAAGTTTGCTTCAAGGCGTGATGTGAATTTGCTGTTAATCTCATAGGGACTACATTTGTTTATTTTGATTTTGTTAAAGAACAAAAGATTTTTACAAAAGATTTCCAATTCATTCATAAAAATAACATCATGAAATCAAAAGATTTGAAATAATATTTCATGAATATCAACAATTTCGTTTGCTATCACTTAAGTAGATTTAGCTTTAAGAATTCAACAATTCTTTGTAATCAAAATATTTTTAATAAATTCCATCCATTTATCTATTTTTTTGGAACATTTTCAAAGAATTTAAACATCTATTCTAAAATAAAGCATAAAAATACTGAAATTAAAATTTCTCCTAGTTATTCTCCATGTATACCCCCAAGAATTAATTAAATCAAAGCAAACCGCTTTATACTTCACTAGATTGCTTCACAACTACATACAAAATAGTGCAAGCTTTTAAAGAGAAGGGTTTAGTTTGGACACTGAGAAGTTTCTGTATGCACCCTTAAACGACACAACATACAGGCTTGTTCAGCTGAACTAATGAAACCAGCTATTGTAGACACCTAAAAATGACCTAGGCCTACGAACACTATTTTTACCACTTTCCATCCTAGCATAATTGTAACATTTGAATTATGTCCATAACCCACATTCAACTATTAATTAAATAATTCATGATTATTTAATTAATTCATAAACTTTCATTCTTCATGATTATTAAATAAATAAATCTTATTTATTTAATTTAATATGTCACTAATTGTCAAAATCTTCTCTTAATTAAATAAAGTCATCAATTTATTTAATTAATCTTCATCATTAATGTCCTCCTGATTATTAAATTAATATATTTTAATATATCTATTTAATATGTCACTAATTCCCAAATCCTCTCTTAATTAAATAAATTCATTTATTTATTTAATTGATTAACTACTTCTTCTAAATTAAATAATTATTTTAATTATTTAATTGTGGCATGTGACACCTTGTTATTTTTAAATAAAACAAATCATTTAAAAATATCTCACATGGTTAACTGTTTCTTCATTTAGTAATTAATTCCAAAAATCAATTACTTCTTATCTCACAAAATCCCTATTTTGAATTAAATTAATTCAAAATGGAATTATTCCTCTACAAATCAAGTAATTTCCAAAATTATTGATTTTCTAAAATCTCATCTTCTTGTCTTCTGATTTCTTACTAATTTCATCTCCACTGTCACATTCAGTCTGGATTTAATTCATTTAATTAAATCTTATTTACACCTATGGGTATTTTACCCTAACCCTAATTAGGGTTGCCTTATTGAATCTTGACCTTTGATTCTAGGGTATTCTTCAATCTCTCATCTTGTCCGTTCATTCAAGATTGCATTTTCTATAAAATGACAATCTTGATTTCATTTTCGGATCCATGATCATTTAATATAAACTTTTATTATAGGCATTCTAGAGATCATAGACTTTATTTACTATTTGCATATTAGAAATTACTTTCTAGTGTGCATAGTTTGATATTTTAAAATCCTTCAAAAGCATTGTTAAGGCTAGGCATTAGAGACGTTTGCTCACAAAGAAATCTGAGGGCATTCCATCATTGCAGCAAGGCTTGAGAAGGTGCAATGGAAGCAATCATGAATAGAGAAGATTGGTGAGATCATTCCATTTCACTTTATTTTCCTTTTTATATTCTTATGTGTTTCATTGCTTGATATTAAACTAACTTGCAGGTATAGCTAATTGTTTGAATCTTATCTTGCAGGATTTTTTAGATCATTACAGCTATAAAAGATTCATGAGATAGGTAGCTATCAAATTGGATTTGATATTAATCAATGTCTATGAGCATACAAGTTTTTAGACCAGAATGATCCAGAAAATAGGAAAAAAAAAAGAAAACTTAAAGAAGCTTTGGCTCTTACGAAATCCACAAATTCTGAACTTAAAATAAAAATAAAGCAACAAATGGCCTTTTATTGAGACAAGACCCCAAGAGTTTAAACTTAAAGTCTTTCAGAAAATAAAAAAATAAAAAAATAAAAAATCAAAAGGTAGCACGTGGAATTCGCCAGATGTCATTGGGAACATTCTAGATAAAGTGAAAATTTAACTTCATCAGCAGCAAAAATCTTCAATTTGGTGTGCAATGCTCTACATAAACCAAAGCTATCGGCATTCTTCTAAATACCAGACATAATACTTCTATCAGAACTAAGAACAACCTACAAAACTATGAAACAAAATGTTATCATAACATTTTCGGTATCCAGTGTCTTTCATCCTTCAAGACTTGGGCCTGGATTCTTTTCTATATTTCTCTTTTCTTGATACTCTCAGAAAGCTCCCAATGCTTGATGCATGTGATCCTTAGAAACTCCCTGTATAGCTTTCCAAGTGAGCTTAAGCTTGGTGTATTCTTCTGATACTCAAAGTATTATACCATTTCCTTGCATTTTGTCTGTTTCATATTTATCTATAGTGTTCCTACACTGTATGATCTCATCAATAGCTTCCCAAGTTAATAATTGGACAGCGTCTTTATTTATTCTTTTGATCCATTCTTTGAAAGCTTGAGCTTCCTTACCCTCATGTCCTAATGTTTGAGGATCACACCTTTGATGTGCTAACAATTTAATAAAGTCTTGATTTTATCAAGCAATCTTTTACTTTCCTCGGTGACTTTTTCAAATCCTTTAACACATTGTATTAACATATCACCTTCCCACTCTAATTGTTTCTTCCATTTCTCTAAAAATAGAGCTTCTTGCTCTGACAACATTTCCTTGTATTAAGGCTTGGACATCCATGTCTATGAGAATTTCAATATCCTACTTCTCAATATTAATTTGTTCTCGACGAACCCTACATTTATTTTCAAAGCTTTTGGATTTTTCAAACCAATGGTATGCTTCATTATATTTCCCTATCCCCTCTATAATAAATTCTTCTCCCTGCTTTACCCAGTACTCAATCCATTATTCAAATACATTCATTTTATGGTGAACCACTGCAATTGTATCCACATGCTCTTGTGACATTAATATTGGATGTTGAGGCAATTCTATTTATGCTTGACCAAATAGGTTTAGAGCTTTTATAAAATGTTCTAAGGTAGCAAGCCTTTCTTTCCATTCTCTTTTCTTGTTTTTGTACTTCTATACTCTAGCAGTAGTGGCATCCAAATTCGCTTTTATTTCATCCAACTCTTGCTTCCAGGATGAGTGCCTAAGATTAATACTTGTTACCTTATACTCCTTAGGCGTTATTTTATGTATGTCTTGATCAACTATTAGAGTAGCTATATGGATGGTCTTGTTACCATCTGCATTATTTGTATGACATGCCTTGCTTTAGATCTGCACCTAGGTTTTGGAGTATCTATTTCCTGTATAAAATTGTTAAGATCCAGAGGAAATACTTCTACTTCCATTGGGGAAGCCAATTCCTTGATCAACCAATCAAGAGCATCATTGTCCAACTCTACCTCTGTAATATTACTTTGTTCTTGATGTTCATTGAATTCAGAAATTTCTTCTCTCATTTCTTTTATTTTATCCATTATTTCCTCTGAAATAGCAATTGCTTTAGCAATTTTTGGCATAGAGTCTGGATTTACTGAGATTTGGTATTGCCTCCTTTGTTTGGAGACTTATATTTTCTTGCCTATCCAGATGTTCAATATTAATTTCTTGCGAATTATCCTCTTCATTCTCTGCTACACCAGGGTTATCTTTATTTTCAACTTCTTCACCTTGAATCTATGTAGTTTATTTTTCAACTTTAGTTTCAACCAAACCTTCTTCTATTTTTCCAAAGACTTGTGATTGTTCATTATCATTTAGCACATTCCCATGCAAAGGCTAGGAATCAAAAGTATCTTCAACAATTATTTCATCAATAGATTTCTATTCTGTAGTCTCCTATGTTTCCATCTCAAGAATATCTAGATTCCCCACTCCTGAAGCGAGCATTCCTTGTATGAATTCTTCTTCTTCAATATTTATAGGAGAATACCCTGTATCAGGAATTTCTTCCAACACTGGGTGTACCGTGGGTTTATCTTTGGACTTCTTTTATTTCACTTTCTCCCACATGGCACCCCATTTATCCATTTTTTCTTTAATTAAAGCCTTATCTGTTTTAGAAATTTCTTGCAAGGCCACAAGAGTTCCTACCAATGTTTGTTTTACACTAGCCATGTTAACAGATGGAGGAGAAGTAAACAATGCTGCAACTTTCTGAGATGCAAACCTCATTTTTGTACCAACATTTTCTATTACTCCTGCTTCTTCTTCAATAACCAAATTGTTTCTTGGTTTTGTTGTAGAGGAAGATGCACCTTTAGTTTCCACTTTGGATTTATCTTTATTTGCTTCTGCATCCCCTCATTTATCAGATGGTTTCATTAAAATCTCAAGAGTTTTCTCTTTAATTCTTCTACTAGGAGTCACTTTACTAGTTCTCCTTTTCTTCTTAGTCAATTCCCCACTCTCAAATGTAGTTTAATTTCTTTGGTTTCTCTTCTTATGTTCTGATAATTTGGGTTAAATTCCTCTTTCTCTTAAATATTTACAAAAATCATTTATCCAATGTTGAGTATGTAACAAAACTGGTGCGATGAACTCATCAATTGACATCATTTCTTCACCCTCATAGTCTGGGTCTGGAATAGGTTCATCATACACCCTATTTTCATTGTAGGCTTTATTCAACATTTCTCCATCATATTTTTCCAGCTGATTTGGAATATTATGAAGCATTAGAATCCAAGCAGATTCTAAAAACAATCTTTAATATTTTCTCATCCTTACTCTGTTCTCATCTTCACAATTAAGCCAATAATTTTCTAAATGCTGGACATCAGCACAATTACCAACAATAGTCTTGGAAATTTTACCTTTAGGATCATAGTATATTTTCTAAAGTGGGAAAAACTCAAAAATATATGCTCTCAATTCTTCCTCACATAAGTCAGATAACCTTATACCATTGCATTTGTAATTCCCTATGACTATAGGAAATCTAAAAGAGGCCTTCTTACGAGCTTTGTTGTAAAGGGCCTGACATGGCTTAAATTGTCTCACCAGTTCTAATAAAACAATCTTATCTGTTGGGTACTTAGGCAACATAAATGGATGTCCTCAAACCCTTCCATCCTAATGTAGGAGAATATGGGGAACTGAATATACCAGCCACCCATTGGTCTGATAACACTTTGTGCTTCCAAGGACAATCTTTTGGCTTTATCACCTTCCATCGTTCTGACTAGCTTCATGGAAAACACATCATTAACTCTCCTGTAACTCTCTTTATACCCATGGATAGTGATCTAGGGTAAATGAGCATATATCAAACTATTTATAACCTCTTTGCCCAGAGTACCAATCCTCTTCAAACCTTGTTTTCTTGCTCTCAGGACGCAGGAGTAAATCACATATGAAGACACATAAAAATACCTAGTTTTGGGAAATTCCACAAGCTGTTCACATAATATTTCACCAATAAATTTTCCCCAATGCATCTGCACGGGATTTCCCATCAATCTGGATCTTATCACAAACATCCAAGATTCAAATTTACTGGCATCTCTTAATTCAACCATCCTGCTTAGCAAAATAACAATGTCTTGAATTTCTTGTTTGAATATAGACCTTTAAAGTATTTTGGCCTATGGAGCTATCGGCTCTTGGCACCATTGGGTACTCATGATTTCTTTATTGTGAGCTTCAACATCTTGATAGGTCTTGGCCTTAGCTTTTATATCAATGTTGTACACCTGATTGAAAGTAGGAAGCCCAAATGTGTACATAATTCATTTCAATGTGAGATCAACGTAAATTCTTCCTTCCTTCTCAACAACTCTTTTATCAGGGTTATAATAATTCATACACTGTGTAACCAATTCAGGAGCCTCCATTGCTAGTGGAAACCTTGCTGTGGAGAATAACCCACTTTCTATAACATTTCAAGTACATTGAGAAGCATTTTCTTGCCTTACTCGAGTGTGGTTTTCAACATCAAAAGACCAACCCATGTGAGTGTCTGTTGCTACTATATTGATTGGTATGGCCTGTGAATTGCAATACTTGAATTCATCTTTTGTTCTTGCATCGGAAGTACTCATTTTTGCTAGTATTTTCTACATTTTCAATTAAGTGTCTTGCGTGCGAATTAGGGTTAAATTTAACCATAAGTTTCTTACAATTTCATAAAATTTTCATTAATCTTTCGGTTAAATTCAAAAGTTAGAGAATAGTCATCATTTCAATTTTGAACAATTTAAGGGAAAAAACAAAATCTCTCGAGATCTTTGAGCATGAAAACAACTAGCATAAAATCAATTATTTAAAACATACCTGGTTCTGGCTGATAATGTTAATCTTTTGAAATAGAACTCCAAAACCCTTGGTAGCTATGTTTTTTTTGGTTTCTCGAAGTTCACCTTTCTTTGCGCGCCAAATTTATTTCATTCTTTCAATGTCCTTTGTAAAGTTCTAGCATGATGTGAAGTAGGGTGTTACAAAAGCAACTCTATGTTTAAGGTGGTGCCAAGTACATGAGTAGTTCACCACCTTTATTAATAACCTGTTACATTACATTAATTTCTTGAAGAAAGGTGCAATCATTACAAATTAGTGTTCAAGTTACGAACACCTTGGTTTCTGCACGACCTCATTACTAGATGGAAAATACAGTGTGGTGATTTCACGGGGCATTCTAGTGTTACTTCGATCACTGACCAGGCATGGGCCCTCAAGGATACATGATCAATTTGTGATCACCAAAATCGACACTTTTTCGATATTTACTTTTGCAAGAAATACCGAGATACAGGAACTTACTTCCAAAATTTAGAGAGAACACAAACTAGAACGAGAGAAAAGACCGAAAACCGGGCTTCAAAAATGTTAAAATATATAAAAAAATATACCCTCTGGTTTCTTAGTTACAAATTAAATTACTGGACTCTAATACAAGAATAAAAGACATCAGTGGGATTGACACTTTTTGGTCGGTGACTTACCAAGTGGAGTTAAAATCAGTTGAAGATAAAATTACCTTGATACAATCGCGAGACTTTGGGCTTCTAGTTTACGGTAAAATATCAAAATTCATAAAAGGATCAAAAAATAAATTTGGGAAAGAAGACATAGGGAAAAAATTAAAAGGCCAAACGAAGATCAAAAGAGAGAGCTAAAACTAGCCAAACCACAGAACAATGCCAAAGCAACCGAAAGAAAGAAGGAAACAAAACAAAAAAAGGGGTGCCACATTTTTCCAAAGAAAAAAATGGGGCATGTTGTGAAACCACACAACAGTGGGAAGATAGATGGGAATGATAGGGCTTAAATGGATAGATGAAAATGTCGTAAGAAATGTCATGCGAAGGGTATGGGAGATGAGACAACTTGCCCCCAAGTGTAATAGTCCAAATAGATAATTACTCTTACAAATGACTAGGGATAACTTTATGAAACCCCCCCTTGACAAAGGTGTAAAATCATGGTGAATCTTGTATACTTCTTGATAAAAATATTAATTTTAGTGGCAATTTTTTTTGTTTTTCAATTGGCGAATATTTTCTAATCGCTAGAAGTCTGTGGAAAATCCTGGAGAATTGCAAATTTTTTAAAACTAATAAAATATTTTCATTTGCAATTAAAATCTATTTTCAAACCTAGAAAATATTTCCATTGGTGAATTAAACCTTTTTTCAAAACAGAAAAAAAACAATTTTGTTGGCAATTAAAACTTTTTTCAAACAAAAAAAAACATTGATGAATTAAACCTATTTTCAAATGAATAAGAATTTTTTTTTGGAAAATTAAACATAATCTCAAACTAATAATAAAAATTTAGTGGTGAAATATGAGTGCAAATCAATATAACCACGACCGTTCGATGAATTTTTGATAGATGACTATAGTTGCATTCCGAAAGAAAATCTCTGAAGCAATAGACTTGCAAATTGAAAACTCTGAAATAACACTAGAATCGTTAGAAGCAGACACGTGGCGAGATCAACGCTCATCTCTCATCGTGGTAATAAATATGATGGGTTGAAGGATTTTGGCGATGAGCGATACAAGAACTTAAGTGGCAGAAACTGAAATATGCACGTGCATAAAGTTTGTTTTAAAAGAGGGACCGCCTAGGAAGAATCTAGGACCAGGGCTTAAAAACTTAAGAACATTTTACACAAAGGATGTAAAGGCCAAACAAGGCTGAATTATCAACCTTATAAAATAATTTATAATACAATCCACAGACCAAAGTAATGAAGGAAATATGTGCTAAGGATATTCCATATATGTAGCTAGATGTCAACACAAATCAATATAACCACGACCGTTTGATGAATTTTCGATGGACGACTGTAGTTGCATTCCAGAAGTAAATCTCTAAAGCACTATACTTGTAAATTGAAACCTCTAAAATAACACTATAACTATTAGATGTGGACACGTGACGAGATCAAGGCTCATTGCTCATCGCTCATTCTCTCTTTTCAATGCCTTGACCTACTATATTTCATGTAATTGAAATTCTCAATCTTTTTGAAGAATGTGTGGTAGTCGTATTGTGGGTGGAAATTAATTCCATATGAACATACGAAGTGATTGATTGGACAAATCATAGCTTTAATGAAACAAGATTTGTAATTATTTCATATTGTTTGAGTGACACTGACAATTTTTGTTTTTGACAGCTTGTCAGCTTGAGGTACAGGCTGGCAGCGACATTAGTGGCCCATAAATGGGGATAGTGATAGGAATAGTGTCATAAGGGTTTTCATTTTGTAGGGTTAATAAGGATTTAGGAAGAAGATGATGTGGTATTATTGGGGATACTCTAAATTCTCTTGCTTTCAATTATGTAGTTGCAAAGTAAAAGACCAATTTCCTTCAAGTTCAAAATGGGTGGAATTGGAAAGAAGTTGATTTGGTTGACCTGACTTCTCAGACAAGTTTTGAACTAGGATGAGGAGCTCTGATGGAGATAAGTGCTATCCCAATGCATGGAGGATGTAGGTAGAAGATGGGAGTAATTTTACTACCCCTCATCTACTGCATGACTCTGATTCTCAAAGGGGATAAGTACATTTTGTATCTTCACAACTCCCTTTTCCCCAACATGGTTGGCTAGGAAAATACCTTGCATTTATTTTGAGAGCCACATTTGTATTACATCGTCACCAGCAGAAGCTTGGAATCATGCATTTATTTTTAGAGTCACGTTTGTATTACGTTGTCACTAGTAGATTCACATAAGCTTGGAAATTGGAATAAATTTGTAATCCATTGTCACAAGAAACAACTTGGAATAAATTGTGTCTATGTAAAGTGAAATTTTATTTATACAAAGATATGTAATAATGTGACATTGTAATTCAGTTGTAATAAAATAAATGGTTGTGTTGTGTTATTCTTCATTCTTCATTTATGGTAAAGAGTTATTTTATGAGTTTAGTGTCTATGAATCTATTCAAATCAGTTTTTTTTCCTTTAAGAAATTAAGTATTATCTATTTATGAAATAATTGCATGCAGATTTAAAAGTAAAACATAAAGCAATACAAATGAAAAAAGAAAGTTGCCATCAAATTGACAAAAAACATTATAAAGACTAAAAGTTGTCACTCTTGTTAGGGTTTACCAAAATCTTATTGATTTCTAATTTGTCATTGACCTTCTCCCCCAGTTCTCGATATCATTATTCATTTTTTTAAGTCCTTTGCAATGTCAAGTTACCGGTCCCATGGCCTTGATGTCAATCCTAGCACACTAAAGTTTAAAACAACTTTAAAACACATCTTTATTGTTTATATCATAAATTACTCAAGTTTCAACCGTTCAATGAAAATTTGATGTATGGTTGTAGTTGCATTCTGGAATGAATTGCATAGAGTGATAGGCTTGTGAAATTAAACCTACAGAATCACCCTATAATCATTAGATTTACAAAGATAAACAATTTAGAATTTACAACACATAGACATTTCATTCACTTTAATGTTCAAATTAAAAAAAAACACTTTCTACTACTGAGTGTCAAGTGATTTATTTTTAAGTGAGAGGGTCAACACACGAGGAGATTTCAATCTTCAAATTGCTCATTGCAGTGCACCAATAGGTTCCATAGTTCCACTTCCAACAAATCCATTCCAATTTGCACGATTGTTAGCATTGATCTTTTCAAGATTTAGAATCCGAGTAAGTGAAATAATTCCTACGGCTACGTTTCATCATTTGACATTTCTTAAAATATTATTTTGTCAAAATTTGAAGTTTGGGTTTAGGGTTGAGAAACTTAAGAATTAAGAAAAATTAAGGAGGACTAATAGGTATTAGGGAACTCACAATTTCACATTGTATAAGCATGTCTACTTTGAGTACCACTGGAGGAATGCCAAATAAAAAGATACATTATGCAAAATTGCTTAAAACCCTAGGTTTCACTAATGAATACCATGATATTCATGATCCTGAAATCTATGGTAGGTGTACCTCAGAACTTAGATTTTCATCTCAAAATAAGGTTGCAAAGCAAATGCAAGTTAATAGTATCAGTGCACCATGGGTAATTAGATTAGGGCGCATGATGTTACATGAGGTTTTCCCTTGCCCAAAATTTATCATGGTCTGTGCCCAAAATTATGATGATAACAAAAGAGAAATTGTTAATAAAGATAGCAAACAAGAATTGTTATCCAATAATGCAGAAGAACTTGGAAAAGTATTGGGGTTTACAACCGAAGAATTTGAAAATGTCCACATCGACCTAGAAAAACTTGCTAGTGATCATGAAGCAGTGGAAGAAAGGGAGAACAATGCTTTCATAAATAAAATAGTTTAGGATACCTAAGAAGTTCAAAAAAAATTGAAAGGTGATCATAAGCCTCCTTATGATTTTGATATTTTAAGACCATGGGTTCAGGATACTATTTCCATGCTAGCATTTTGCATCAGACAAGATAGAGATTTGGAAGTGGGTGCAAGCCTCCTTGAAATGGTATATAATATTCGTTATGGACCACATGTCAAATATAACTATATTGAGCACATTGTATAATCCATGGATAAATAATTTGTAATGATTAAAGGAGGTCCCACCAAGACATTTCGGTTCACAAAGGTTGTGCTATTTTTTTCTACTCAAATTTAGAGGAATGTTTCAGACCAACAAGCTTTAGATTCAACCCTATAGTAATGCTCGCCAAAATCAAATGGATCCAATATATGATTGAACCACTGAGATTAGGATGCATGATTCTTGAAGCAACTACAATCATTTTGTAGACTACTTTTTGGCTCCATTGAATCAAGCAATTATGCATAGATTGCCTATGTCATGTAGGAATTGCATTCAACTAGCTAAATAAATACAATTGCCTGATTGATACTTAATGGAAGAATATACTGTGCTAAGATTTTATGGATCGGGAGTAGAGCCATACAAACTTCCAATACATGTGACAAAAAGGGATTTTACATTGGAATATGTAAGGCAGATGAAGAGTACTGATGAACTATACTTTGTCAATCAGGAGAAGAAGTCATTATTTCCTTCTTTACCTTTTTCATGTGGAGGGATCATATTTGAGAGAAAATAATTTAAGGTGGCACATGATCTTTTGAATTTTTTGAATTTTGATGTTGTCTATCACTGGCAGTATTATCCATGTGACACCATTAAAGAAATTATTGTGGCCAATAAGAATGCTGCAAGTAGAATTCAACATCAAAGTAAACCCTTGCTTGAAAACTTAAGAAACAAGGATTCTTGGGATGAGGTCAAAATAACAACGGAGAAAAGTGTTGCTGAGAATGGTATTTCTTTTGAACAATTGTTAGCAGAAATTATTGCATTGCATTGAAAGAAAATTAGGAGGTACAACATTTTTTATGAAAAAAGTGATAAACCATCTAGTAGAGTAAAAATACCAGATTCTTTAGATAACAAAGTTACAGATAAAAATTGGCCATGATAATTTTTTTTTGCCTTTTGGTCTATGAGGAAGGAGCTAGGTAATCCAAGAGCTCTTACAAAGTATGAAGATAACGAAGAAGATCACGAGTTTAACAAATTATGGAATATAGAGCATCCCGATGAATAGGAAGATAAAGAATCTGATGATGAGTCTAATGATGATAGGAAAGAACAAAGCCATGTCAATTTTAAACCTGGTTTAAGTGAATCCACAAAAGAAGCATATACTTCAGGAGCAGCCATAGCTGAAAAAATGGGTTATGAAGGTGGTTCTTTGGGGTCCCAAAGACAAGGCCCTTGGACATTAACAAATGTAGAGCATAGAAAACCATTTGATAAATCCAGCCTTGGGCTTGGAGGTGAAAAAGTAGACCATGGGCATAAAAGTACAACCAAAACAATTTAATTTATTAGAGCTTCAAATCCTAATACTCATGGTCAGATACAATCACAACTAGGACATACCCATGATGGAGATCCTTGTGCAACTAGCATTGCCACTAGTGGTGATGGTATGGGTAGTAGTACTAGTAGTGGTCAAAATGTGCTACAACAACAAATTACACACAAGAGGACAAAAATATAAGATACCACACAAACACCAGGTGAACAAGGCATACAAAAGAGGCAAAGGATTTTGACAGGTCCAAGTCACACTATCAGTGGATCCACCACAAAGGAGTTATTTCCAAGCACTCACCCAATTCTAGTCAGTGTGGATGTGACATCATTAGCAACTGCAAGTACTCCTATTCCTTTTCCATTCAAGAATTCCATTGTTCCTACATCCCTAGGTTTTGATTTCATTGAAGAGTTTTAAAAGAAATGAGACTTGCATAAAAAAAAGAAGAAGCAACTGATGGAGAGTGCATCTGCTATAACTTCGGAGCCTGCAATAACCGTGGTATTTTTGGATGTTGTGTTCAAGTTGCCGATATGTGGTTTTCATTGATGTCAACACTATTAGTATTAATGTCTTTAAGACTGTATATGTCGAGGATATTGAGAAAATTGCAATAAAATATGTTACAGGTTGTTTGTGAAGCAGTGAAGATTAGTATGGTAGAAAGTTCAGTATGTTGATAGTAAGATGTTGTAGATTAAAGGTTTTTTTTTCAATCCTATCTAGTTTCTACTCCGAAAGTTTCAAAGGTGCGCATGAAGATTTGAGGAAGTTATAAGTTTATGTGTTCTGACAGCTATTGTGTTAATGAAAATGGTATTCATGGAAGAAGATAATGTGATTCTGGTAATTTGAGTTGTTATGTATGTTCCTGTGGTGTTCATGGACATTTCTAAATCATGTTTTATTTGTGTTGCACGTCCATATTGATCATTACGCTTGCGATCCAAAATTTTCTCTTGTGTGTTCATGTTTTTCATGTTCATGACCGACAAGGTGTTTGAAGTGTGTTATGGATCTTTGAGGAAGAATCTTTGAAGGTTTTGTTTGTTCAAGAAAATTGTTTTGGGTCTGTACTATGTTGTGGCCAACCTTGGTTGATGCGCATTGATAATATTTATTGTTTTGGGCCAACAATTTGCATTCATTCTATTATTTTGTTGAAGTCGACATAAAGCAATGTAATTTCCTATTGCGGATATATATAAGTGATTGTTTCTTCATTTGAGATGTGGATGTGTGTGAAATGTGAAGTGTGTAGGTGCTATGTGTGAAAAAGGTTTAGATCATTCGAAGGCAGAACAAAGTGTGAAGAAGAGTGAAAGATAGTGAAGAAGTGTTCATGTTCTTGACTAGAACTGTACTTAGGCATTAGTAGATGCTACTTTCTCAGTTCAAATTCTTCAGATGGATTTAATCTGAACTTTTTCTATAAGACAACGAGTATTCCTTTGAGTAGTGCGCTCTAGGCAGTGTGCCTGAATGCATGTGCATTCCTCATATATTCTTCTTATAATTTTAACAGGGTATAACTTATGGATTAACCTCCACTGTGGTTTTTCCCCTAACAAGGTTTCCACACAAAAATCTTGGTGTTATGTGTGTTTTTTATGTGTTTTTGATTCATGCTTTCACTATTATTAATCAAATATGAGAATAAAGGTTAACACATTTAATAAGTTTGAAATTCTATGACAACTGATTCAACCCCCCTCTTAGTTGTTTGTGCCTGTGTTGCGAACAATTGGTATCAGAGCAAGTTCCTTGGAAGAAGTTTAATAGATTGAGGTGATCTAGGATGGCAACATACAAGAAGGATAGTCTGAGATTTGATGGAATAAATTATTCTTTGTAGAAGACTCGAATGGAGTGTCATCTGAGATGCATTGGTGAATCCTACTGGAACATTACATGCAATAGGTTTGTTATTCCGTAGAGTGGTCCTACTACTATTGCTGAGATTAGGGATGTTGAATATAACATCGGGGCTAAGGAAGCATTGTTGAGTGCTTTGACTGATTCTGAGATGATGAATGTTATGGATCTGAGAACTTCTTATGAGATCTAGAAAAAGTTGGAAATTTTATATGAAGGTGATGCTAATGTGAAGATGGCCAAGCTACAGTGTCTTAAAGGAAAATATGAACTTTTGAAGATGGGTAATGATGAGAATATTGCTACTTTCATGCAAAGAGTGAATGAACTTGTGTGTGGTATCATATGTGCTGGTGGAAAGGTGGATGAATCAAAGATTATTGCTAAAGTACTTAGATCCTTGCCTGATGCATACAAAATCAAAGCTGCAACCATTGGTGAGCTCCGAACTATGACAAATATAACCAGAGATATTCTGGTTCGTAAACTTACTACTTTTGAGCTGAGTGAATTCGATGATGCCCCTCCAAAGATAGAATCTACATTTAAAGCTACTACTTTTGGGAGAGACAAGTAAAGATATGATCTGGGTGAAATTTCTTCTAGAAAGGTATTCATATATGAGAAAGAAATGAGATATATATTGAAGAAGAAAGAGAACTGAATGAGCTTGAAGCAGTTATTGTCAAAAGGGAAGCTAGAGGAGAAGGTAAGTATAAAGGAAAGTTGTCTATTAAATGTTTTTCTTGCAACAATATAGGTCATTTTGCATCAAGGTGTCCAAAAAGAGTTCCTAAGAAAAGACCTTAGAAGCATAAATTTCAAAAGAAGTGTTACTATGCTGCTGATGAAGGTGTGACAGATGATGAATCTAACAAAGGGAATGTAAGTGAAGATGCATTTGTATTTATTGCTATCAAGGAAAATAATGTTGTCTACTAAGTCTGATAGTTGTAAAAATATGGAGAAAGCTCTAGTTGGTCGAGTTGAAGAAAAAGATGAATGGGTAATTGACAGTGGATGTTCACATCACATGATAGGTGATAAGAGTAAATTTGTAAGCCTGGAGAAGTATGATGGTGGTGTTGTAATATTTGGTGATAACAATGGTGGTATAATTCTTGGTAGAGGATGTATTTATTTTGATGGTAAGCATAATATTGAGGATGTTCTTTATGTTGAAGGTTTGAAGCATAATATTCTGAGTGTTGGATAGATGTTTGATAAGGGATAAAATATTCAATTCAAATATGGAAAACTTAGCATACTGGGAAGTTCTAGAAATGTGATTGCTTCAGTTACGAAAACAAAAGGTAACATCTTTCATCTGAATGCTGCTAGTAAAAGTTATCTGATTGCTCAAGTTGATGAAAGATGGTTATAGCATATAAGAATGTGTCATGTAAACTTTGACAATATTATCAAGATAAGTTCCTCACAAGTTGTGAGAGGTCTTCCTAAGTTGGTGAAGCCTACTAATACCATATGCAAGGAATGTCAGTTGGGAAAAAAAACTAAAATTTCATTTAAGAGCAAATAGCATCGTTCAGATGAATTGTTGGAGCTTGTGCATACTGACTTATGTGGTCCTGCTAGAATCAGAAGTCCACAAGGTTATAGGTACTTCATGTTGCTTATTGATGATTACTCTAGGATGATGTGGGTTACTTTCTTAAGGGAGAAATCTTAAGCTCTAGAAAAATTCAAGATCTTTAAGGCTATGGTTGAGATGGAGACACGTTTGAAGATTAAGTGTCTGAGATCAGATTGAGGTGGTGAATTTACTTCCGGTGAGTTTAATTCTTTTTGTGAAGAACATGGGATAAAGAGACAATTATCTACACTACGGACCCCTCAACAAAATGGAGTTGTGGAAAGGAAGAATAGGATAGTTCAAGATGCTGCTATAACTATGATGTTGGAAGGAAATGTCACTCATATCCATTGGAGAGAAGCTATGAGTATCGTTGTTTATATTCTTAACCGGGTTCAAATCAAAGTAATACTAGTAAGACTCCTTTTGAGCTATGGTTTGGTCATAATCCTATTGTTAGATATTTTAAAATCTTTGGGAGTAAATGCTATATCAGGAGAGATGAAGATATAGGAAAGTTTGAAGCTAGAAGTGATGAAGGAATATTTCTTGGTTATTTTACTAAGAGTAAGGCCTACTGATGCTACAATAAGAGATTGAAGAAAATGGTTGAAAGTGCAAATGTTAAGGTTGATGAAGACATTTCCAGACCCTCTAGAACCTATGGATATGATTATGATGATCAAAATGATAGTACAAACAAGAGTCCGACTTTAAATCAAGTTCAGATCATTTTGATGAGTCAAGAAGATCAAGAAGAAGGAGAGATTAGTGAAAGCACATAAGAAAGATCACAAGAGCCTGAAATTCAAGAACACTATAAGACTCCAAGGTATGTGAGATTAAATCATTCAGAAAATTAGATTATAGGAGATAAGAAAAAAAGGTTTTAAGACTAGGAGAAGAATTGCAGAAGAATACTATTTAATTTAAAAGGCTGAGCCAAGTAATGCCAATGAAGCATTCAAAGATGAACATTGGATTGAAGCAATGAAAGAAGAACTACAACAAATTGAAAAGAATAATACATGGATTCTTATTCTTAGACCTAAAGACAAAAATGTAATTAGAACTAAATGGGTCTTTAGAAACAAACTGAATGAACAAGGTGAAGTTATCAGAAACAAAGCAAGACTAGTATGCAAAGGATACTCTCAGATGGAAGGAATTGGCTTTGAAGAAACTTTTGCTCCTGTTGATCGAATTGAAGCTATGAGACTATTTCTTGCTTATGCTACT
Organism: Sequoiadendron giganteum; assembly: GCA_007115665.2. Lineage (NCBI taxonomy): Eukaryota > Viridiplantae > Streptophyta > Pinopsida > Cupressales > Cupressaceae > Sequoiadendron > Sequoiadendron giganteum. The sequence goes on along the minus strand of CM021109.1, from coordinate 390,904,980 downwards.
TACACAAACTACAAAGTTTATCAAATGGATGTCAAGTCAACATTTCTAAATGGTGAATTAGAGGAAGAGGTGTATATTGAGCAACCTGATGAATTTCAATTGATTGATTAGGGAGATATGGTTTTTCGGTTGAAGAAAGAATTATATGGACTCAAGCAAGCCCCTAGAGCTTGGTATGATAGATTGGATAAGTATTTGATGAAGCTTGGATTTAAAAAGGTACTGTTGATAGTAATCTATATTTGAAAATTGATGATGATAAAGATTTGTTTGTGGAAGTATTTGTTGATGATATCATTTTTGGAGGAGATGATGGTTTGTGCATGAAGTTTGCTAATGAGATGCATAATGAGTTTGAGATGTTAATGATTGGAGAGTTGAAATTCTTTTTGGGATTGTAAATTACTCAAGTAGATAAAGGGATCTTTATATCTTAGTCCAAGTATGTGAGAGAACTACTAAAAAAATTTGGTATGGAAGATTCAAAACTAGTCAGTACACCCATGGTGACCGGATGCAATTTGACACAAGATGATGATTCTCTGAAGGAGAATTGGACTAGATACAAATCAATGATTGGTGGATTGATGTATTAGACTCAAACTAGACCTAATATGATGAATTTTTTATGCATTGTTGCTAGATTTCAAACCGATCCTAAGGAATCTCATGTGACTATTGTGAAGAGAATTTTCAGATACTTGAAGTGAACAGTTGATTTTGGACTGTGGTATCCTAAAGATGATGATCTTACTTTAAGTTCCTTTACTGATTCTGATTGGGTAGGATATGTGAATGATAGGAAAAGTACTAGTGGTGGCACATCTTTCTTGGGAAAAAAATTGATTTCATGGTTAAGTAAGAAGAAAAATGTCGTTTCTTTGTCTACTGTAGAGGCATAATACATTGATGCTGCTAACAATTATACTCAAGTATTGTGGATGAAGTAGATGTTGAAAGATATCAGAGTTCTGTATGACGAACCTACTGCCATATTATGTGATAACTCAAGTGATATAAAAGTTTCTAAGAATTTTGTGTTGCATTCAAAGACCAAGCATATATCTATCAAGTACCACTTTTTGAGAGACAAAGTGAGTGATAAGGAAGTCAGATTGGAGTATGTGCCTACTAAGGAACATATTGCAGACATCTTTACTGAGCCTTTTCCCAAGGATACTTTTGAGTATCTTAGAGGGAAGTTAGGGGTGATTACTCCTCCTAATTATAACTAAGATGCATAGTCTTTGCATTAGTCTGTGCATTCAAAGTCATATCTTGATTCATATTGATAATGCGGTGGATGCTACTCAGGGGGAGTAGTCAGATGATTTAGATATGTGGTTTAGAGCTTGTGTACCTTTTCCATTGATTTCAAAGGGGGAGAAGAGTAATGTGAAAAAATCTTGGAGAACCAAGGGAAAGAAGAGCAATGTGTAAAGGGGAGATTGTTGAAAGAAGAGTCAGTTGTGTGGATGGTGTGTTTTTCACATCATGTGTTGCTATCAATTCCAAAGGGGGAGATTGTTGGATGTTGTGGTCAAGTTGCTAATATGTGGTTTTCATTGATGTCAATACTATTAGCATTAATGTCTTTAAGACTGTATATGTTGAGGATATTGAGAAAATTGTAATAAAATATGTTACAGGTTTTCTGTGAAGCAGTGAAGATCAGTATGGTAGAAAGTTCAGTATATTGATAGTGAGATGTTGCAGATTAAAGGGTTTGTTTTCAGATCTATCTAGTTTCTACTCCGAAAGTTTTAGAGGTGCGCATGAAGATTTGAGGAAGTTATAAGTTTCTGTGTTCTAACAACTATTCTATTATTGCAAATGGTGTTCATGGAAGAAGATAATGTGATTCTGGTAATCTGAGTTGTTGTGTATGTTCTTGTGGTGTTCATGGATGTTTCTAGATCATATTCTATCTATGTTGTACATTTGCATTGATCATTGTGCTCATGATCCAAGATTTTCTCTTGCGTGTTCATGTTTTTCATGTTCATGGCCGACAAGGTGTTTGAAGCATGTTGTGGATCTTCAAGGAAGAATCTTTGAAGGTGTTTTGTGTTTGAGAATTTTTTTTTGGGTCTCTAATATGTTGTGGCCGACCTTGGTTGATGCGCATTGATAATCTATATTGTTTTGGGCCAACATTTTGCATTCATTCTATTATTTTGTTGAAGCCGACATAAAGCAATGTAATTTCCTGTTGCGGATATATATAAGTGATTATTTCTTCATTTGAGATGTGGATGTGTGTGAAATGCGAAGTGTGCAAGTGCTATGTGTGAAAAAGGTTCAGATCATTCGAAGACAAAGTAGAGTGTGAAGAAGAGTGAGAGATAGTGAAGAAGTGTTCATGTGCTTAACCAGAATTGTACTCAGGCATTAGTAGATGCTACTTTCTCAGTTCAAATTCTTTAGATGGATTTAATCTGAATATTTTTTGTAAGATAGCGAGTCTTCCTTTGACCAGTGAGCTCTAGGCAGTGTGCCTGAATGCATGTGCAATCCTCATATATTCTTCTTATACTTTAACAGGGTGTAACTTGTGGATTAACCTCCACTTTGGTTTTCCCCCTAACAGGGTTTCCACGCATAAATCTTGGTGTTATGTGTGTTTCTGATATGTTTTTGATTCACACTTTCACTGTTATTAATTAGATTTTAGAATAAAGGTTAACAAGTTTAATAAGTTTGGAATTATGTGACAACTGATTCACCCCCCCTCTCAGTTGTCTACCCTTTTTTTGCCAATAGGTATTACCCACATTTGACACAAATAAAGAAATCATGGAGTACACAATTGTTGTTCCCATAGTTCAAAACAAAGCAATAAATTAGATGGATTGATCTGAATATTAGGTGAGCAATTTTCAATTGGATTTTTGTGGACTCAAAAATACTGACAAAATTAATGTATTAAAGAAGAATAATGAATTGGTGTACACATTATTGCTAAAGCAAGATAGAGAGAAAAAATGTTGAAGACTCAACTGGAAAAGTTACAGGCAGACCTAGCAAATGAGAAAGCAAAGAGGAAAGCAACATATAACAAGAGCAATGAATTAGAAAAAAGAATAAAAAAATCTACCTCTACATTAACAAGAAAAGAGGATAAACAAAATGAAAGAGAAGTGAATGACCTGAAGCAAAGGCTAGATGAGAGAAAAAATAAATATGATGAGTAAAAATCCACTTCAGAAAATTAAGACTAAGCATTACGAATGGAAATACACAATGGGAACAAAAAATGGAGAAAGAGAGAAAAATAAATGAAAGATTGGAGGTAGAGCTGATGGAAGCAAAAAAAGAAATTAACTCTTGTCAAAATAAGTTATCTACATTTTGTAGAGAAATAATGAGGCATATGAAACAAAAGATCTAGGATGAAATAATGCAGAGGATTGATCATTTGCATGACATGTTTCAATTCATTGATGCTATCAGACTACATTATAAGAAGCTCAATAAATATTTAGTGGACAACAAAAATGTGCTGGCATTAGAGAAATCTGTAAATCAAGTTCTACAAACATTTTACAAAGCTAGTGATAATGATTTGAAATCAAAAGGGATTAGTAATTGGATTGCTACCTCAATGAAGTTGTCATCTATCATTGAAAAGTGTTTGAGAATGTGCGAAACAAAAGAATATTTGTATTTGGCTGCAGACAAGATGAAGGTGGTGGATGAAAAGATAAGGAACTTCATAGAGCTTGGTTTTCTAGAGGCTTTTAACACAAATGAGCGAGTCATTGGAAAGGACGATTTCAAAAAGAAGATGGAGGGTGCATGAAAGATTGATTTGGACCAATTTCCTTAGAACCCAGATGTGGTGAACTATTTGGATTCCATCAAACCATTGATAACCTTGAATACAAAATTGACTGAAGAATTCAAGACAAGTTCCAATTACAATCATGAAATATTAACAAAACTTCAAGTCAAACAACACCAATTAGAACAAATGACAATTCCACCACTTGAAGAATGGAAGTTGCTAGAAAAGGTGATACAGTGATTTGATTTTTGATAATACGAGTTTCCAAGTTCCAACTCAGCTTTGTGCAGAGTTGTCTTTGGGCAAGATTTTGCATTTCCAATGCCTCTATGTACTCCTTCATGTGAAAATCAATAAAAAAGCTCAAATTCAAACTTTAGTAATGTGTTGATGTTCAATTATCTGTATTATTATTTATTTATTTTATCATTTGAAGAGAAAGTCTGGTTTCAAAAACTAGACACATTAAAACGATTGTTGATGTTCATTGTTGTATATGCTACTATTGTTAATATTTTATTAAGCATTGAGTTGAGTGATGAATCACTGGTCAAACCCTCAAATTTTCTTGTTCCACTGATCTAATATGCCTTACTTTGGTGGTTTTTGGTTTGAATTACAAAGATAGGGTTTAGGGTTTTATGTTAGGGGTGGGTTTTCACTTAGTATATTTTCCCCTTGTCTAAAACCTTTTCTTTTGGTCTAATCCTCCATTGACCTGTTATGGCTAGTTCCAAGTCATCTTAGTTATATCTTATGCCTTTGGGTTTATTCTGTTACTGGCCCCTTGTGGTTAGAGTTCCCCGTTTACCCATCACACATATTTCCTTCATTACTTTGGTGAGTTTGGTTTGATGATTCAATTATTTTATAAGGTTGATAATTCGGCCTTGTTTAGACTTTACATCATTTCATTCCTTTGCGTAAAATGTTCTAAAGTTTTTAAGCCTTGGTCCTACATTATTCCTAGGTGGTTCCTCTTTTAAAACAAAATTTATGCACTAGCATATTTTTTCCACTTAAGTTCTTGTATCGTTCATCGCCAAAATCCTTCAACCCATCGAGTTAATTACCATGATGAGCGATGAGCCTTTATTTTCTCTTGTTACTTGTATTGTGCATCACAAAAGGTGTTTGGTCTCCATGTTTGATTTCCATGATGAGCGATATGCTTGTTTCCTTTCATTTTTCTTATCACTGAAGATCTTTTGTTCTTTGGTTCCACTTCAGCGAAGCATGATGAACACGAGTTTTAGCCTTTATATAGCGCCATCATAAAAAAGTCTCATTGTTTATTTCGATTACTATGATGAGCAATATGAAGGTAAGGAATGGTGGGTTGTGATCTTGCCACATGTTCACATCTAGTACCATTGCTTGTTTCACTCGTTGCCAAAAGCATTCTAATTTCCAAATCAGCTACGACGATGAGCGATGGACTCAGCCTTAAGGCTATACCTTTGTATTGTTAGGTTTCTCTCTTCATTGAAGTGAAAGTGTATCTTTGTAACACTTTGGAAACAAGTGATGGAGATTATAATGAGGAATATTCCTTCCATCCAAGGTGTTTTTGCTCATCATCGAAGTATGGACTTAACTTCAAAGCATTACTACGATGAGCAATAGGGTTCTAAAGGGCCACCTGGAAACTCCCTAGGGTATCATTGTTGTTTTAAAACACACTTGAGAAAGCATAAAGTGATGATTGAGGAGGACTATTCATCATGTTTTTAATCAAAGAAGATCAATGACTAGAGTTTAAATGTGAATGATAACTTGTCAGTTCGATAGTTCGCTCACATGAGCTATCTATCAGACATCAATGGAGAAGATGCTCCAATTTTGAGTTGTAAAGGGGGTTTTTGATCACTTTTCTTCCATAGTTTCAATCCTCAAGAGTTGAAGAATTGGTTAAGTGAAGAGAAGAAGGCCGAGCTCCAGGGAAAGAAAATTTCAAAGAAGAAGTTATTAATTTTCTCAGGTAAGTTGAATTTTGCACCTCTGTGAGTAATTTGTAGCACTAGGTAATTGAGAAAGTGAGTAGATAACTAGTTGCTAGGGTTTGTTATTTAGGGTTATTTCTCTCTGGTTAGTAAGGAAATTTCATTATTTTAGTTATTATACGTAGGGTTTGGGGGTAAAGGAGTGAAGTTTGTTTGAAATTGAGTCTGAACCCTATGAATTCAAAGAATAGAATTGTAATTCATAGATATATTAGAACCCTAGTTTTATTGAGCTGTAACAATGAGTGAGCCTGGTGAATCCATAGCCAAACCACATAGAAAACCTACCTGAAAAAGGGTTAAAAGGCCTAAGCCTCAAGATGATAAGCCTAATCCTGACACACAACCTAAAAAATCTACAAAGAAGAGAGTTATTAAAAGGCCTAAGCCTCAAGATGATAAGCCTAAACTTGACACATAGCTTGAAAAACCCACAAACAAGAGAGTTGTTAATAAAAATTACCCTCGTGTCATGGAAGAGGCCCCTAAGGACCCAGCTGCAGAGGTTAAGCCAGTTGAAAAGAGAAAGACTAGAGAGGGCACATTGATAGCTCATTTTGAGGTTTTGGCTGCTGGGATTGGTGATGTGGTGCTACCGCAAAGTGGTTGGGATCTATTTATATATGCTTTCAAGAGGAGGTTTTCTAGTCGTCCCACTTGTCACTTATGGATTTGTGACATTGGAAAATTGGTGTGCCCCAATGTGTTTGTGGAGGTGGAACTGATACTTGAATTGGTTAGGTGCTATGATCCAACTGAAAGGACAATCAAAAGGTTTCCAAATTTTATTCCTATGTTGGAAATTTCAGGGAGTCAAATAATGGAAGTTTTTAAATTGAATCCATCTGCTTCTGAATCCATTAATTTCTGTAAACTATATAATGAATATGAGAAAATAAGGTTTGCATATAGAAATAATATTTTTCTAAGGCACATGAGACGTGATTTGAAGAAGAATGGCGTACCTTTCAGTCCTCTAGAGTTGGAACCATTTGATTGTGATGATTTTGAGGACTATTTCAAAATTATAGACTATGCATTGTGTCAGGTCTTGCACAAGAATTTTGACATAAAATGGATGTTTCTTTGATGGTTTAAGCAATTGATATTCAAAATAAGTATCAAAATAGGGTTTGGGATTATGCTTCCTATATTGATGAACACTTGCATGAGGATTTGATTAAGTTGAAAGATGCAACGCCTCCATTGTCACACATACACTATTTTTTGTTGATGCATATACTGTCCTGGAAAGGAAGAATGGTGTTTAGAAAATTCATGAAATTGAGAGAAAGGGATAACATGGATAATGAGTTTCCTGTGCAAATGTGGACCCATTTGCGGGATGTGCACTATTCTAAATTTGATTATCCTATATTTTGCAATGTTTTCAAGTTTTTTCTGCTAGAGCAATTGGGCCTAAATCCCATTTACAAAATCTCAAAAGGTGTGAAAGAAATGTTGAGGCCTCTAGAGTATGAGGAGGGCACTACACAAAAAATCAATTGGGGGGATTGGTACTTCCAATTTAAATATAATGCAATAAGAATTTATGGATCCCCGGTGCCAACCCACAAGCTACCAATATATATGTCAGACCGACAAGCCTTCATGGAGATAATGTGGCAGCTTGATTCCATGAATAAGGCACATTTTAAAAATAGAAAATCAAGGAAGGAATCTGTGGTAAACCCTTATTGTTTTTTTGCCTATTTCACTTGCACTTCAAAGGAAGGCCTTTAGATGTTTGGCTCTCTATTAAACAATCTTAGAATGAAAGAAGATATTAAAAGGTTTTGTGAACCTGAAGGGCTTATTACTATTGAGAGAAGAGCCAGAGGATTATCAGGGATACATCATCAATTCCTCTATCAAGAGGATTTGGTAAGAAACTTGTCTTCTGATGAGGATGTTGCAAAAATAAAAGGTACATGGAAGAAAATTTGTGCAATTGAGCAGAAGATGTTAAAAGAAAATCCTTTCTACATTAGTCCTTACTCTGAGGTATAGGAAAAAAATATGCAAGAAAAATTGGTGCTTGGAGATTTTGAAGACAAAAGTTTCTTTGAAAAGGTTAAGCAAGCTAAAATAAGGGCCATGGTGGCAATACAAAATCATGAAGCACAAATAAGGAGCCAACTGACTCAATCTTCTACTCAAAGCATTGAAGTGCAAGCTAAGGAGACAGGAAAATAGCCTGTAGTCACCCCATTGGTGACTTATTATGAAACACAACAAGGAGGTGAAGGATATGCACTTGAGGTATCTGTAGAATACATCCCAATGGAGGAGGAAGTGGATAAGATATTCCCATATCTTGTTAAAGAAATTTCTTTGAATATTGATGTTCCTCCTAGTAGAATTGTAAAATGGGAGTATAATGAAGCTGAGGATGATGATGTCAGGATAAAGGCTTGTGATGATTTCATGAGTGGTGATGATTTTGTTCAAACAAAAGAGTTCAAAGATTTAGTTATCCATTTGAAAGCCTCCGATATGAAAAATAGAATAAAAGAGGAAAAAGGAAAGGTTGACCCTTCTTTGCAAGATGAAGCTGAGGAGGAGGAAGAAAAATAATGCGGGAAATTGTTGCTATGTCACCATAGGGTGCAAGAGCCCTAGTTAAAGGAAGTGGGATTCTAATATTGCCTAGATGGGAACTATCATCAACCATTGCATTAGATGTAATCAAGAAAGATCCAGATACCTCCATCTCTGAGGATATTTTTGATAAAAAATTTTTTGGCTCAGGCTTTAGTCCTAAGTTACATACAATTTCTATTTGGTCTATGGCGCCAAATACTGGGAAGCCTAATGTGATAAAGTCTATGGAGAAAGAGATTGGAGCTGTGGTTGTTAAAAGGGCTGCTGAAATGATAGCTGCTGCAACTACATAATTGACAATGCATGCTGCCATGTTGAGTGAAGACAAAACCCAGTTCACATAAGCTAATTATAAAAAAATGTTGGATAAGTACAATAAACTGATGTATGAGAACAACAAGGTACTTGCCACTGCTATCGCTACATCTAGGGGTTTGCCCTCTCCAATAAATTTTGCTTCAGATTTGTTAGCACAAGATATATAAACCCTGCCATTGAAAATTCAAAGCATGAAGCAGGAAGTGCAAGTAGAGAAAGAAAACACAAAGAAAGAAAAATTGGAGATAGTCAAAGTGGCTTGTTGGGTCTCACAAACGCTGGTTGAATGAACCACGAGAGGTTGCCAAAATCTCACTATGTTATTGGTCAACTGAGAAGGCCAACCAATATGGTTGAACCCTCTACTCTTAAGGCTCTGCTAAACCTAGGCTGGTGCACCTATATGAGTAACACAGATTTTGAATTTATGTTTCCTACTTGATCTAACTATCCACAAATAGAAATTTAACAGTGGAAAGATATAATCCTACTTTGGTATAAATTGTATATGCAATATCAAGGTATGAATTAATATGTTCAATTAAGAGATATCAAATGAAATGAATAAAACTAATGTAATGTAAATAAGGGAGACTAGTGCCTTATTGGGTAAAACAGAGTCAAATGAAAGATTTTAATGAATGGTTTCTATCTAGCAGGTCCTCTAATTGTTTGGCATATAACTATGAGTTTACAACTGGTATAAACATGCAAAAGTGTGATTAATAGACCCTACTTGAGGCAGAATATCAAATCTAATTATTTGATTCTTCTTATTGATCCAAATGACATTCCCAGATTACTGTAATTGATTGAAAGGAATTTTAATTCTTCTTTAAAGAATCCAATAAACCAAATCACACAGAAACAACAAATGTGTACTGATAAATCAAATATATACTTGATACTTCAATTTAAACAACCAAGAAACATCAGATTGGAGACAATCAAATAATCGCAAGAATCCAACAAACAATTGATACCAAAATGAAGCCACTAAATCAACAGTCTTTCATTATCTCCTTAAAATTCATACATGCAACATAGTCTCCTTGAATGTCATCATTTCTAAAAATATAGTGCTTACAACAGTCTATCCTAATCTAATTCTATCTTCTACCAACCCTTTCTATTATCCAACAACGGATATTTATACATTAGTTTACAAAAGGACATGCCTTTTCAAAAAAATCTTAAGCATAAAATGTCAACAAGTTTATCATTAACTAATTTTTGTTAAGCCACAAATGAAATACAAACATGTGCTCTGTATAATCCTGGCGCTCATGTGTGTTTGCATCTCCTAACACATCATGAATCATGATCTCCATCATCATCATTCGTTCGTTTTGAGCACATGCTTCATCCAATGTTATATCCTTTACAGTGGTTGTGTTCAATATCTCTTGGAGTATCGATTCACATTCACCTTTCCATGTAGTTGCTTCTTTGAGTTTTCCTTCATCATCGCAGAACTTTGTCAATCTGTCATTAGCAGCTTCTACCAATCCCTGTACATCTCCTTGTAATTCCTCAAAGAATTCCCTATGTTTGTGCATGATACGATTGGCATTTTCAATTCCTACAGAATTAGGAGTACCCCTTTTCATTTCCTCAATTCTTTCTTGGATTTTTTCATACACTCTCTTATGCTCTTTTATAGCATCCACGTATTGTGAATGCTTTCCCCAAAGTTTGTTCAACCAAGTGTTTAAAACAACCTGCCTCTTTCTGATGATTGCATTGAGTGTGTCTAATTTTCCTTGTGAGTATGCACTTGACCCTTCCCAATGGTACCTCTCTGTGAACTCTCACCTTGGGTGAGCATCTTTGTTAGTCCTATTACAACACCTACCAATTCTTTTAGACGTTCATTCTCTCATTATTAGTTTTATATATCTCCCTCTCTCTGATCAATGCTTGGATTTGGGCTTTATTCAACTTGGCTATATTTATCCCAATGTCTGTAGTTGCATCAGGATCAACTTCTCAAGCCTTCAGGGTCATGACATGTCCGAATGCCTTCTCAGTATCAATAACAATTGATTTCTTGTGAGGAGGATACAAGGCCCAAATCATCAATGTTTCATCATCAGGATTGTATCTTGATCCTGTGTATACCTCCGTCACCTTCTCTATGCTGAGCTTGTGGGTAGCATTGTTATCTTTTAAGAAACTATCAAAAACTAATGCAAAATTTAGATCCAAACCTAGGAAAATCATAACACCTACCTTTTCTAGCATATCCCTTCCCTTTTCAGGGGTCATGTTAATCATCTCTTTGTCTACCTCATCCTTTAATCTTTTTAATAGTTGATCTTCAGTCCCTGGTGTGACATTGTCAACCAGTCCCCTTATCTCTTTCCCCTTTTGCTTATATAAAAATGTTTTAAACTCTGAGGTCTTCACAAATTTATCATCTGATATAAAAGACCTATAGTCTTCATGTCTCGTATCTACATCCATAGTTTCCTCAAGATCTGTTTCTCTGGCAACATAGGCATAATCTCGAGTCCTTATTCTTGATACCTTTCCAGATGAGCTTTGTGGCCTGTCAGTTTATGATATCCCTTTAATGGAGGATAACAACTCAACATCCACCTATTCTCGACTATGTTTCTCAATCACCATTTCTGCTTCCTCTGCCTCCAAGTTTTTGATTATGTCATCAGATTTATAGGGTACATCCTGGTACCCTCCAAAATTTATCCTTTGTATGGCATAATGGATATATCCCTCTGGATCAAAGTTTTTTCTTGATGGTGCTCTTCTCATGTTGTAGTGCAATAATTTATCCAGAATTAGATTGTAACCCTCCTTTGCCAATACAGTAAAATAACCAAAACACAATGTACTAGGCATAAAGGCCTATTTCCCATATTAACTTAAGTTCATGACACTTGAGAAATCCATTTGCCTAACAATTTCTAAATATGCAATAATGTTTGGGACAGTTCTAGGTAAAATGAATGGTGTATCCTCAAAACCATAAATCCTAATCATTGTGGCATTTTCTAAGCAGTACCAATCCCCCCAGTTGTGGTTGATTGGTCCATTATAATCTCTAGGCCTAAGAAACCTCTTTACTTCTTCAGACAAGGAATAATCACAAGGATGATTAAAAAATCTATACAAAGGTTTCACAAAGAATTCTTCAAAATGAAAGAAATTTGAATTAGCAAATCTACTGTCCCAAACAACAATCCATAATTGAACATGCAATGGCCTACCTTCCTTATCAGATTGTGAAATCATCAACTCCTAGGGCCATAAACCTAACTCTTGTGCAAAATACAACACCAAGTGCATTAGCAGTGAATAATTCCTGAGATGGAGAACAGAGGCACCATTCTTTATTGCTATCAACCCTGCATCCAGTTCCTTAAATATATGTGAAGCATGATCAAATGATCTGGAATTGTGATACTGAATATCTGTAGCAATCACCATGGGCACAACTGCCATATTCTTTGGGACTTCCATCCCCAATACCTGCCCCACTGAAAAATAAGTGTACTTCAGGTGGGGTTCAAAGAGATCTACATGAAATGGTGGTCCCTCACTGTCTTCCATCAGAGTAGGTTTACCATGACATCTTATCCTATGCAGGGGTAATCTCCATCCTTTATAAATCATGTCCATTCTTCTGAATTCACTATCAAGTTTTTCACATGTTATTTTCTCACTACATATTCCTTCCAATCTAAAAACCTCAGCTATTGCATTCTGAGACACATGTATCAATGGATTCCCTGACAAGTCACATATAGCTTTATTCTTCGGGTTATAATGTCTAGCCAACAATTTTATTAGTTCGACATCAATAAAGACATTAGGGCACACCAATTTTCCCAACTTGAGCCTGCATGGATTGCATACTGGCTCAAAGTAATTTCTTCTATGATAATGGAAATTGAATAACTCATACCCTCTAAGTGGAGTCCAAACATCCCCTTTGAATTTGCATTTGTGTCTAATTTGTCAATTTCCATGTTGAGCTGTGCAAAACACCTAGATTTAGGCCCAGAACTAGGTAACTGGTCTATGAGGTCTTGATTCAACTTCCTTTCAGTGCCCTCTGGTTGCAATTCAGTCTTTTTCTTTTTTGCTTTTGATGGATTACCCTCCCCGGGTTTCTTCCTTTTGCTTTTCCTGAACTAGTGCCTTCCATATTCAAAATTCATGAGTTCTAAGAAGATGAGAAACTTACTTTATTTTTCCTGTAAATCCAAGTTAGATGAATGCCCTAATTGTTTTGTTGGTTCCCGTGCTCTCCTTCGCTGTCAATTCTGTGAAACAATGATTTCAATTGAGCATACCCTGATATGCAAAATCTTTTACGCTTCATGGTGCCATTAATGTCTTTGCTGAGACATGAATGCTACAAGTTTTTCAAAATTCTCACTGTCACATCAGGAATCATATCGGCAAGACATTTCAAATCTCTATTCGATCCGCCTATTCAACGTTCACCCATCCGCTAAGACATCTTGCAGCTCCATCGACACCATAAGTCTCACCAATAGTTTCTTTCCTTTTGATTTTTATATCGCGATGACCTTCACCGAAGCAATTATCGCCCAGACTTAATGAATCAGGCCAACGTTTCTTTACCTTACTCCGAAAGCTCTTCATCTCATTGAGATGTTCACTTTATTCATTTATGTCATTGAGACTAAACATTTGTCCTTTCGACAAAATAATACTTGCCATAATGTCTCTTAGATCTCCTCGTTGAGACATATCTCACCGATACACTTTTTATTTGGCAAGACCATTTGCATTGTCTTCTCGACATCTTTTATCTCCGCATGCTCAATTCTGTCGGTGTAACCTGAGGGGTCTGTAAGACCTTCTAAACTCTCCTCGGCATCATTTGTCTCATCGAGTGAGTCTTTCCTTTGCTTTATCAGCAATACCAATAATGCTTTAGGTAGTGCTTTGAAATCTCTCTCCGATGACCATAGTCTCTTTGATAGACTTAACTTTATTCCAATTGGTAAAAGGTAACTTAGCTCGATATGACCTTACATCGTCACACCGATACCCTTTGTCTTGTCGATAAGAAATACAAACCCGCATTCTCTTGGTGTATAAATTTATCGGTATGACCCTTTTGATGTCTTGCCGATATATTAAGGATATGTATATTATCATTGATGAGACCCGCATCAACTTATGCTGATATTTTCATATGTTAAAGATTTAATGCCAGATGAAATTTATGGGGCTTTATGGCAAAATTAAACCGGGTTTTGGTAAAAAATGCTATGTGAGGATTTTTATGTCTGTATTATGAAACTTTTTGGGAGACTAATAATCATGAAGGGTTAATGAAGTTGTCAAAATTTCATAGTTCCAACAGTGGCTCCGTCTGGGGATGAATGATTGCGAGATCATTGCAAGGATCCAGATCTCTGGGTGAGTAGACCAAACATTATGGATGAAAGCAAGTGAAGATGGAAAATGATCCTAAACTACTATACATGGAAAAAATATCAAATAAGGATTTCTAGGATTGTCCATGTACTAGCAATTTCATGTATCCTTTACTTCCTATACTACTATGCATGGAAATTTTATGAGAAGTTTTTCTTCAAGAGTTGTCCATGCACTGGCAACCCTTGATCCTCTATGACTTGTAAGAGAAAAAGTTTTTTAGAAATTTCCCATGTACAGGCAAGTCCTGTTCTTCACCATTCATATTTTGCAAATAATATGAATCCTCTCCTTGCTTGCCCATAATAACAAAAGGTCCTAACCATAGTGCCTCAAATTTTCCATGTTTTCCCTTCTCCTGGCACCTAGCATTCCACATCAAGACCAGATCATCTTTTTCAAATTTTCTATATTTTTCTTTTTTTTCAAACAAATATTTCATTTGTGCTTGCAATTTCATGTTCTGGTTTTGAGCTATTCTCCTTATTTCATCAAGTTTTGCAAGTTGCTCAATTCTCTCCTCCATTGGTTCAGGAACATCTATATCTTCTTGAAGGTTAAATTTGTAAACTGGCAATAAATTTTGCAAAGGCATCCTAGCTTATGTTCCATACACTAATTCATATGGGGATTTTACAATTGCATTTTTGATAGTAATTCTACCTGCCCATACAGCCAATCTTAACTTTGAATCCCAAGAATTTTTGTTCTTACCGAGCATCCTTTTTATGATTTTCAAAAGACTCTTATTGCTAGATTCTGCCTGACCATTGGCTTGTGGATGATATGGGGCAGAATAAGAAACATTGATGCCATATGTCCTACAAAACTCTTTGAACTCATTAGACCTGAAACACATGCCATTATCTGTAATCACTCTTAATGGTGTACCAAAATCTAGTAATAATGTTATGCATTAAAAATTTGATTACAACTTTACTTGTTGCTTGCTTGGTTGGGATTGCCTCCACCCATTTGGTGAAGTAGTCAGTGGCCACTAGTATCCACCTATGTCCTCCACTCGATTTCTCTTGTATTTCCCCAATGAAATCAATCCCCCACTGATGAAAAGGGGCTTCAACCTACATAGGTTTGAGTGGTAGATCTCCCTAATACTTCATTTTCCCTAAGAACTTTTGGCATGCTTCACACTTCCTTACATATAAAAATGAATCATTAAAAACTTTTAGCCAGTAATAACTTGCCCTGAGGATTTTATGTGTAGTTGTCTTTGTTGAATAATGCCCTCCACAGACTCCTTCATGCATTTCTTTCAGAACATGATCACCTTGTGACTCATCCAAACATAATAGTAGTATTCCATCTCTATTTTTCCAATATAGATCTCCTTCTATAAATACATATTTAGAAGCCTATAGTTTTAAAGTTCTTTTCTAGTTATCACTGAATCCTTTTGGGCATTTTGTGTTCCTAAGGTAATGCATGATGTCTGTGTACCAGGGTGTATGCTCAATACTTGCAATTGCATTTCCTTCTTCTTGTACATTGCATATTTGATTTGCCTCAATGTTTGTTTCTGCCATTAATCTGGCCAATCCTTGGCCTCTTATCAATTTAGTAATCTATATTTCCATGTCAAATTCCTGAATTTTGTTAATCCACTTGCACCTCTTCCCTATCACTTCTGATTGTGTCAAGATGTCTTTGACTACTGTGTGAGGAACATATGCAATTACTTTGGCTCCAACAAGATACGACTTGAAAGATTTTGTGGCCTTTACCAATGCAAAGGCTTGTTTTTCCATTATGTCATACTTCTATTCTGATCCCTGTAAAGATTTACTAAAGAAAGATACAGGTTGCTCATGACCATCCTCATTTTTATGTAACATGACAAAAACTATTGTATGTAGGGAAGCAAATGAAAATATTTGAAAAGGTTTTGTGAAATCAGGAGACTTGAGGACAGGGGCTTCCTTAATGGTTCTTTTAATGGATACAAAGGCTTCTAATGCTTCTGGGGTCCATTCAATCTTTTGTCCTTTCTTTAACATTTTTGATATGGGGTTGACAATCTCAGCAAAGTTGGACACAAACCTCCTAACAAAATTAATTTTTCCCAAAGAATGACTAGATGGCTTTCACATTTTTAGGATAGGAACCTTATCTATAGCCTCAACTCTCTCAGGATCTATCCTAACTCCCTCTTTTGATACAATGTGTCCTAAGAGTTTTCCCTCTGTAATAGTCAAATGATATTTCTTAGGGTTCAAACTAATGCCATATTCTAAAGCTTTAATGAATATTTTTTCAAGATGCCCTATATGATCTTCAACCCTTTTTGAGTAAGCCGTAAGGTCATCTTGATACACCACCATTATAGCATTGATTGGGTCAGAAAATGCTAAGTCCATAGCCCTTTGAAAGGTTGCTCCCGCATTAGTGAGACCAAAAGGCATTCTAACATATACATATGTTCCCCATGGGGTCGTGAAAGCTATTTTGTATTGCTCACATTCCTTGAATTTAACTTGGTTATAACCAGAAAAGCCATCCATCATAGACAACAACTCACACCCGGTCACTTTATGCAATATAGCTTCCATGTTAGGCAAAGGATAGTTGTCCTTGAGGGATGCTACATTTAGATTTATGAAATCCATGCGCAGTCTTATATCTCCATTTTTCTTTCTAACAGGAACAAGGTTTGACACCCATGTTGAGTGCCTCACAGGTTTGATAATACCTCCATCTCTAAGCTTGGTCAATTCTTCCTGAATTTTTGGTTCCAGAGTGGGGTTAATGGGCCTTTATTTCTATCTAAATGGCTTTGCATTTGCTTTCAATGGAATTTCATGCTGAAATAAATCCTCCCTATATGCCTTGAGGTCCTCATAAGACCATGCGAACACATGTTTATACTTTCTTAACAATGAAATCAACATTCTTTGGATAGTAGGGCTTATCTTCTTCCCAATATATACCTTCCTTGGTGATAGTTCAGTTCTTAAGTTTATTTCTTCAATATCTTCCCTTTTGACTGGTGTCTTTTTCATAAGGGATTGATCACTTCCATCGTATACTCTTTCCAATGCTACCAACCCCTTGGGAAGTTTATTAGTCTTAAGTTCTAAGACCTTTCCAAATACTGTTTGTTCTCCATTTATTTCTTCCACAAAGGCATTGAAATCAATTTCCTGAGCCTCATACTGGTCTATACATTGAAGGAATTTCAAAAGGTCAGTGTCATCATTGAAAACCTGCCAACTATATATATTGTCTGGCACATCAGGTCTTGCTTTGAATTCAACCTGGGACACTCCTGCAAGTGTGATATCATCTTGATTTAGTGCTACATTCACCAAGAAATCTGCCATTATATTTTTTGATCTGTCCACCCAATCAATGGAGAAAGCATCAAATAGTTCAATTGTGTCCCATATTGCATTTCTGTACTGTTTTAGTCTTTTATTTTTTCCTACACATTTTGATCTGATTTGAGATACAACCAGCTCTGAATCTCCAAAAACCGTTAAGATTTTGATCTTATGTTTAACAGCTAAATTCAATCCAGTCAACAAAGCTTCATATTCCACTACATTGTTTGTACATTCAAATGCTAACAAAAATGAATATTTGTAAGTTGAACCATCAGGAGATATAAAAAATATCCCAGCTCCATTTCCCTCTTGGCTGCAAGCTCCATCAAAGTACATTTTCCATATTCCTTGTTGATTTTCAGAAATATTTTGATCAATTAGATCTTTTCTTACCAATTCAGGTTGAGATAGTTCCACTCTAAAACTCCCCAAATCAACATCACAGAAACAATTAAGTGGCTCTTGAGGAGCGTATTCAACAATTTGATTCATTCTAGGTTCTCTATACAATTTTACCTCTTCTCCATTCACTGGTATGGTGGCATATGATAAGTCAAACTGTACATTGCCTCCTACTACTACAGTCCACTGCCTCGATAAAAGAATTCCAAACTAGGGAGGTGTGTCAATTACAGTTATGTCAATAGTGTAAGTAGCTTGTGGGTAAGTTGCTAGCCTTACTTCCACATTCTTCATGATTCCTATAATCAGGATAGGCCTACTATCCATGGCATAGAATTTACCTCCTTCCACATCTATCCACAAACCGAGCTACTTCATCACCCCTACTGGCATGATATTCATGGAGGCACCTGAGTCTATCATGCAATTTCTTACTAGTTTGCCACTTATGAGTAAAGTGGTGAAGAATGGGTCAATTTATGGTGTGTTCATTAGGCAGGCTTCTGGGATTTTTACCTCCTTCCTTTTATTATTTATTTCAGAGACCTCTTTGTTTTCAGGGCTTATATTTTGATTTCCATTAGAAATTAATTGTATGGTGATTTCCCTATATTCCTTTATTTTCATCATTTCAATTAATGGGACAAACATTTTCAATTGAGATAAAGCTTGTATAAAATCAAAGGATGTAACTTCAGTTCTGATTGCCCTTTTAGGTTCAATGAATTCTCCTTTGTTCTCTTCCTTTTCCCCTTTGGATGTTTGATCTGGATTTTGCTTCTCAATGGGAGATTTTTTACTTTCCTCCTTAGGAGGTCCCTTCTGTTCTTTTTTGTCTAGTTGTTTATCATTAGTCCTTTTTGATATCTCATCTGATGCCTTTTTACTTTTTTATAAATATCCCTCTTGGGACACCCTCATCTCTATTCATCGTTCTATTTCTCAAACGATATTTCCTTCTTGCTTCCTCTACTGCTGCAATTGTCAACCTTTTAATCTCTTCTTCACTTGGTCTTCTTATATTGCATCTATTAGTTTGACTTGATGCATCAGGGGGATCTTGCTCATTATCATTTTCTTCATGATTAGAGAAAACATGCTCCTCTGCCATGTGAACATTTTATTTTTGGTGATCGACATTATACTCATATCCTTCCTCCTCTGAAGATGCATATTCCTGGTCCAAAGAGTTAAGAGTGTGGGAAGTTAGGTAGACATTCTGGTCTTCACCACCATCATCTTCCTATGTGTCTTCTTCAGGTATTGACTAAGCTGTTACACAATGCTCTGGGGAATGTGGTGCATAGCAGACTGAGCACCATGGACTCTTATCTACCATATATGTCCCTTTCCTTTTTAATGATCTAGTGTTTCTTTATTTCTTGGCCTATCACTTACTAACTTTCCATCCTTCCAATTGGTATTATAAGGCATGTCATGCAGCCTTAGTTTTTCATTCCTATATGTGTTCTCTTATCTGTTTGGGGGAACATATTGAGGAACCCTAGGGTTTTCCCTTTTAGAAAACATCCCTGCAACTTTCCTATTATTTTCAATAGTTAAGGTTATCTTTTGGGCCTTAGCCAGATTCCTAGGACCTCTATTTCTCAGTTCATATCTTGTCTTGGGGTCAAAGGCTTTCAAATAGATACTCAACGTAGTAGGATCGGCCAACTTGGATGGTTGAGGTATTTTATTATGTATTTTAACAAACCTTTGGTTAAAATCAAAGGCTGACTCATTCTCATGTTTCTGGATAGTCACTAACTCATGCAAGGCAAAATCTGATGCACACTGATTCCCATACTACTGAAGAAACTGCTCATGAAATACCTAGATGGAATAAATGGATGCAGTTGGTAGACTGTCAAACCAGTCTTTAGTATCCTCAATCAGTGACATCATAAATAGTCTCATTTGTATATCCTCATACTGCATGTCCAAATCCTGAATGACTTCTTTAAAATTTATCAGATGTTCCTCAGCTGTAACTGCATTACTTCCTATGAATTTAGGGACCAAGTTCCTCTAATTGTTGTCTAGGGGGAAGGGTAGATCTGAAATCCAACAAGATCAAATTATCTAATCATGGTTGTGCATTGTGGAGGGGGATTTTGGAAATGTTGGTGCTAGTAAAGTGGGTTATTATTTTCCATGTATTGTGGACCTGGTGGGGGTACATACTACTGGTGAGGAGGTGGTTGAATATTTCGGTGTTGTGGTGGAGCATTTGTGTTTCTATATTGATTTCTAGGCTGATTTTAGTGGGCTTGAGGGGAATTTGATGGCTTCATATTGTTTCTTTTATGGGGGGGTGTATATTTGGGTGAATCAACCACTGATGTTCTGATTTGAGCTTTGTGTAATTTCATCCTTCTTAATTCTTCCATTGCTTGAAGTTGTTGCTTGTATTGTACCCTTAGTTTTTTTGCATTTTGCCTCATTTTCTCCCACTGTGTATCTTCTTCATTTTGCATCATGAGTTCATGGTTTTCTTCAAATGTTGCCTCATATTCGAGTCCTTCCTCAAAAAGTGCAGTTTTTTTATCACATTCAAATTCTCTCCTTTTCTCAGCTTCAAATTCAGCCATGAACTCTTCATCTTTATCATGGCTTATTCGATGAAAAGGATTTATCTTCTCTTTAGGGGTATGAAGCTCTTTAGATGGGATATTCTCAATTGTTAATGCCTCATATGAATTGTGAGTTTCCATAGGTGGTTTTGATATTTTGTTTTTTGTGGCTGGATCTAGGTCATTGAATACATTCTTTCTTTGATCACTTTTATAAGTTCTTTTACCCTTGTCATTAAGACCATCTCCCTCCTTGTACAAAGATCCCCTTCCTTGCATGTTGTGAGAAACTTTCATGGTTTGAACTCTAGGTCGATTCCTTTATGATTTGTCTCTTATTGTATCAGTCTCAATGCTTTTGTTCATTAAGAGTCACCACCCACTTTTTCTAAAAGTGAGAAAA
The DNA here is from genome assembly GCA_007115665.2 of Sequoiadendron giganteum. Classification (NCBI taxonomy): domain Eukaryota; kingdom Viridiplantae; phylum Streptophyta; class Pinopsida; order Cupressales; family Cupressaceae; genus Sequoiadendron; species Sequoiadendron giganteum. Next base: position 390,884,110 of record CM021109.1, on the reverse strand, counting down.
TATCTTGTGGTTATTTTACCCAGCAGAGTCGATTTCTTTCAAAATTCAATTATGGTTTTCTTTTAGTGACTTTATACGGAAAGGCTGTCTACTACCAGACAATTCTTTAGTTTTCCCCAGTAGAGTCACCAATTTGTTGGGTCTCAAAAATGTTGGTTTGAATGAACCACGAGAGGTTGCCAAACTCTCACTAAGTTATTGGTCAAATAACAAGGCCAACCAATATGGTTGAACCCTCTACTCTTAAGTCTCTGATAGACCTAGGCGGGTGCACCTATATGAGCAACACAGATTTTGAGTTTTATGTTTCCTACTTGATCTAACTATCCACTAGTGGCAATTTAATAGTGGAAAGATATGATCCTAATTTGGTATAAATTTTATATGAAATATCAAGGTGTGAATTAATATGTTCAATTAAAAGATGTCAAATGAAGTGAATAAAACTAATGTAATGAAAATAAGGGAGACCAGTGCCTTATTGGGTAAACCGGAGACAAACGAAATCCTTTAATGAGTGGTTTCTATCTAGCAAGTCCTCTAATCGTTTGGCATACAACTATGAGTTTATAACTAGTATAAACATGCAAGGATGTAATTGATAAACCCTACTTGAGGTAGAATATCAAATCTAATTATCTGATTCTTCTTACTGATCCAAATGACATTCCCAAATTACTGTAATTGATTGAAAGTAATTTTAATTCTTCTTTTAAAGAATCCAATAAACCAAATCACACAGAAACAATAAATGCGTATTGATAAATCGAATATATTCTTGATATTTCAATTTAAACAATCAGGAAACATCAGATTGGAGACAATGAAATAATCACAGGAATCCAACAAACAATTGATACTAGAATGAAGCCACTAAATCCATAGTCTTTCATTATCTCCTTCAAATTCATACATGCAACATGGTCTCCTTGAATGTCATCATTGCTAAGAATATAATGCTTACAACAGTCTATCCTATTCTAATTATATCTACCCTTCTATTATCCAACAACGAATATTTATACATTAGTTTGTAAAAGGACGTGCCTTTTCGAAAAAATTTTAAGCATAAAAAGTTAACAAATTCATCATTAACTAATTTCTGTTAAGCCACAAATGAACTATAGACATGTGCTCTATATAATCCTGCCGCTTATGTGTGTTTGCATATCCTAATAGATCATGAATCACGATCTCCATCATCATCATTCATTCATTTTTCTCACATGCTTCATCTAATGTTATGTCCTTTGCAGTGGTTGTGTTCAATATCTCTTGGACTATCAATTTCCATTCACCTTTCCATGTAGTTGCTTCTTTTAGTTTTCCTTCATCATCATAGAACTTTGTCAATCTATCATTAGCAGCTTCTACCAATCCTTGCACATCCCCTTGTAGTTCCTCAAAGAATTCCCTGTGCTTATCCATGATACAATTGGCATTTTCAATTCCTACAGCATTAGGAGTACCCCTTTTCATATCCTCAATTCTTTCTTGGATTATGTCATCCACTCTCTTATGCTCTTTTACAGCATCCACGTATTGTGAATGTTTTCCCCATAGTTTATTCAACCAAGTGTTTAAAACATCCCGCCTCTTTTTGATGATTGCAGAGAGTGTGTCTACTTTCCCTTGTGAGTATGCACTTGACCCTTCCCAACAGTCCCTTTTCTGTGAACTCTCACCTTGGGTGAGCATCCTCGTTGACCCTATTAAATCACCTACCAAGTCTTTTAGACATTCATTCTCTGTCATCTTTCTCTCATTATTGGTTTTATACATTTCCCTCTCTCTAATCAATGCTTGGATCTGTGCTTTATTAAACTTTACTATATTTATCCCAATGTCTGTAGTTGCAATAGGATCAACCTATCCAGCCTTCAGGGTCATGCCATGTCTAAATGCCTTCTCAGTATCAATAACAATTGACTTCTTGTGAGGAGGATACAAGGCCCAAATCATCAATGTTTCATCATCAAGATTGTATCTTGATCCTGTGTATACCTCCATCACCTTCTCTATGCCGAGCTTGTGGGTAGAATTGTTATGTTTCAAGAAACTATCAAAAACTAATGCAAAATTTAGATCCAAACCTGGGAAAATCATAGCACCTACCTTTTCTAACATCTCCCTTCCCTTTTCAGGGGTCGTCTTCGTCATCTCTTTGTCTACCTCATCCCTTAAGATTTTTAACAATTGATCTTCATTTCCTAGTGTGACGTTGTCAACCAGTCCTCTTATCTCTTTCCCTTTTTTCTTGTATAAATTTTTTTTTAACTCTGAGGTCTTCACAAATTCATCATCTAATATAAAAGACCTATAATCTTCATGTCTTGTATCTACATCCATAGTTTCTTCAACATCTTTTTCTATGGAAAAATAGGCATACTCCTGAGTCCTTATTCTTGATACCTTCCTAGATGAGCCTTATGGCCTGCCAACTTCTAATACCCCTTTAATGGAGGATAACAACTCAGCATCCACCAACTCTTGATCATGTTTCTCAATCACCATTTTTGCTTCCTCTGCCTCCAAGTTTTTGATTATATCATCAGATTTATAGGGTACATGCAAGTACCCTCCAAAATTTATTCTTTTCCTGGAAGAGTGGATATATCCCTCTGGATCAAAGTTTTTTCTTGATGGTGCTCTTCTCATGTTGTAGTGCAATAATTTATCTAGAATCAGATTGTAACCCTCCTTTTCCAATACAATAAAATCACCAAAAAACAATGTACTGGGCATAAAGGCCTATTTCCCATATGAAATTAAGTTCATGACACTGGAGAAATCCATTTCCCTAAAAATTTCTAGGTATGCAATTCTATCCAGGATAGTTCTAAGCAAAGTGAATGGTGTATACTCAAAACCATAAACCCTAATCATTGTGGCATTTTCTAAGCAGTACCAATCTCCCCAGTTATGGTTGATCTGTCCATTATAATCTCTAGGCCTAAGAAACCTCTTTACTTCTTCAGATAAGGAATAATCACAAGGATGATTAAAAAATCTATATAGAGGTTTCACAAAGAATTCTTCAAAATCTGAGAAATTGGAATTAGAAAACCTATTGTCCCAAACAACAGTCCATAACTGAAGAGGCAATGGCCTACCTTCCTTATCAGATTGCGAAATCCTCAGCTCCTAGGGCCATAAACCTAACTCTTGTCCAAAATACAACACTAAGTGCATCAATAGTGAATAATTCCTGAGATGGAGGATAGTGGCCCCATTCTTTATCGCTATCAACCCTGCATCTAGTACTTGAAATACATGTGAAGCATAATCAAATGATCTAGAATTGTGATACTGAATATCTACAACAATCACCATGGGCACAACCGCCATATGCTCTGGGACTTCCATCCCAATACCTATCCCATTGAAAAATAAGTCTACTTCAGGTAGGGTTCGAAGAGATCTACATGAAATGGTGGTCCCTCACTGTCTTCCATCGGAGTAGGTTTTCCATGACATCTTATTTTATGTAGGGGTAATCTCCATCCTTTAAAAATGGTGTCTATTCTTCTGAATTCACTATCTAGTTCTTCACTTATTATTTTCTCACTGCATATTCCTTCCAATCTGAAAACCTCAGCAATTGCATTCTCAGATATATGTATCAATGGATTCCCTAACTAGTCACATATAGCTTTATTCTTCGAGTTATAATGTCTAGCCAACAATTTTACCAGTTTGACATCAATAAAAATATTAGGGCACACCAATTTTCCCAAATTGAGCCTCCATGGATTGCATACTGGCTCAAAGTGATTTCTCCTGTGATAATGGAAATTGAACAACTCATACCCTCTAATTGGAGTCCAAACATCCCCTATGAATTTTCATTTGTCATCTAATTTGTCAATTTCCGCTTTGAGATACGCAGAACACCTAGCTTTAGGCCCAGAACTAGGTAACTAGTCTATGAGGTCTTAATTTTATTTCCTTTCAGTGCCCTCTGGTTGCAATTTAGTGTTTTTCTTCTTTGCCTTTGATTGACTATCCTCCCTGGGTTTTCTTCCCTTTAGCATTCCTGAACTAGTGCCTTCCATATTCAAAATTCATGAATTCTGAGAAGATAAAAGACTTACTGTATTTTTCCTTTAAATCCAAGTCAGATGAATACCCTAATTGTTTTGTTGGTTCCCTTGCTCTCCTTCACCACCAATTCCATGAAACAATGATTTCAATTGAGCACACCCTGATATGCAAAATATTTTATGCTTTGTGGTGCCATAAATGTCTTTACTGAGATGTGAATGCTGCAAATTTTTTGAAATCCTCACTGTCACATCAGGGATCATATCGGCAAGACATTTCAAATCTCTGGCCGATCCACCTATTCAATGTTCACCCATCCGCTAAGATGTCTTGTAGTTTCCCCAACATCACAAGTCTCCCCAATAGTTTCTTTCCTTTTTCTTTTTATATCGCCATGACCTTCACCGAAGTAACTATCTCCTAGACTTAATGAATCGGGCCAACAATTCTTCACCTTACTCTGAAAGCTCTTCGTTTCACCGAGATGTTCACTTTAACGAATTATGTCGCCAAGACCAAGTATTTGTCCTACTGACAAAATGATACTCATCATAATGTCTCTTAGATCTCCTTGCTAAGACATGTCTCACTGATACGCCTTTTCTTTGGCGAGACCACAGGCATTGTTTTCTTGACACCTTTTATCTTTGGATGCTGAATTCTGTTGGTGTAACCCGAGGGGTCGGTAAGACTTTTTGAACTCTCTCTGGCATCGTTTTTCTTATCGAGTGAGTCCTCCCTTTTCTTTATCGACAAGACTAGTAATGCTTTGGGCAGTGCTTTGAAATCTCTCTCCGATGACCATAGTCTCTCCAATAGACTTTACTTTACTCCAATCTATAAAAGGTAACCTAGCTCGATATGACCTTACATCGTTACACTGATACCTTTTGTCTTGCCAATAAGAAATGCAAACCTGCATTCTCTTGGTGTATAACTTTATTAGTATGACCCTTCTAATATCTTGCCGATATATTGAGGATATGTATATTATCATCGATGAGACCTGCATCAACTTATCTCGACATTTTCATATGTTAAAGATTTAATGCCAGATGAAATTTAAGGGGCTTTATGGAAAAATTTAATCCAGAATTTGGTAAAAAATGCTATGTGAGGATTTTTATGTCTATATTATGAACCTTTTTGGGAGACTAATAATCATGAAGGGTTAATGAAGTTGTCAAAATTTCACAGTTCCAACAAATTGTATATAAGAAAGGGAAGGAAAATATTCTGGCAGATGCACTTTCTAGGAAGGATGAGAAAGATGAAGCCTTATTCTGTTATCTTTCAATATTGCAAGAAAATTGGGTGGAAGAAGCCAAAGTAGAGTGGAAAAATGATGTTGTGACAAGTAATCTCATCCAACAATTAAAAAGTGATCCTAGTAGTTCAGAAAAGTTTTGTTGGAAGGGAGATACTCTTTGGTATAAAGGGTGCTTGCATCTTTGAAATAATTCCACTCTTAAACACAAGATTCTCATAAAACTACATGAATCTCGAGTTGGTGGTCATTCAGGATTTCTAAAGACATATCATCGAGTCAAGCAAGATCTTTTTTGGGAAGGACTAAAAGGTGACATTCAAAAATTTGTGGTTGAATGTTTGGTTTGTCAAAGGAATAAAGGGGAGACAATTAAGACACTAGGTCTATTGAAACCCTTATCTATTCCTAGCCAGTGTTGGGAAGAGGTATCCATGGAATTCATCATAGGGCTTCCCAAATCGAAAGGTCTTAATGCCATCATGGTAGTAGTTGATCGTCTCACTAAATATGCTCATTTCATTGCATTATCACTTCCTTTTACAACAAGTACAATGACAAAAAAAAATTTTGGAGAATATTCAAAAGCTACATGGTACACCTAAGGTTATTGTCAGTCATCGTGATCCTATCTTCACTAATCACTTTTGGAAAGATTTATTCTCATGTTTGGGAACTCAATTGGCTCATAGCTCTTCATACCACCATCAATCAGATATGAAAACTAAGGTTGTTAATAAGTGTTTGGAAGGATATCTACATTTTTTCACTTCAGAGAAACAGTCTCAATGGGTAGATTGGCTACCACTTGTAGAATGGTGGTATAACACTTCTTTTCATAGCTCATCAAAAATGTCTCCATTTTTGGCACTTTATGGATATCATCCTCCTTCCATCACATCATCATTAAAGGTGTCACCAAGAGTTTAGGCAGTAGAGGACCGCTTACTTCATCAACAATAGGTACTTTCAAGACTCAAGGATAATTTAGCCATGGTGCAAAATAAAATGAAACAACAGGTAGACCAACATTGTAGTAAAGGAAGTTTTGAAGTTGGCAATTGGGTCTTCTTGAGATTGCATCCTTATAATTAAATCTCATTGAAGGAACAAAAAAAGAATAATAAATTGTCACCAAGGTATTATGGGCCATTCCAAATCATGTAAAGGATTGGTAGTGTTGCTTACAAGCTAGAGATTCCACCAACAACAAAGATACATCCAATTTTTCATGTCTCTTGTTTGAAGAAGGTAATTGGGCATAATATTCCAACTCAAACAGCACTACCAGAGCTCGATGAAGAAGGAAGAATAATTTTGGAACTAGAGTGCATTTGTCAAAAACGCATGAAGAAGTTGAGGAATAGAACTCTCATCAAGTATCTCATCCAATGGAAGAATTTACCAGTTGAAGATGCCACATGGGAGGATGAGGAGTTCATTCAAAATAATCCACACTTGATTAGCATTGAGGACAATGCTTCTTTAAAGAGGGAGGGCATGCTATGCCCTTAATATTGGTGTACATTGGGTTATGAAT
>CM021109.1:390789139-390877159 GCA_007115665.2 Sequoiadendron giganteum | reverse complement strand
ATTTTGAATTTATGTTTCCTACTTGATCTAACTATCCACAAATAGAAATTTAACAGTGGAAAGATATAATCCTACTTTGGTATAAATTGTATATGCAATATCAAGGTATGAATTAATATGTTCAATTAAGAGATATCAAATGAAATGAATAAAACTAATGTAATGTAAATAAGGGAGACTAGTGCCTTATTGGGTAAAACAGAGTCAAATGAAAGATTTTAATGAATGGTTTCTATCTAGCAGGTCCTCTAATTGTTTGGCATATAACTATGAGTTTACAACTGGTATAAACATGCAAAAGTGTGATTAATAGACCCTACTTGAGGCAGAATATCAAATCTAATTATTTGATTCTTCTTATTGATCCAAATGACATTCCCAGATTACTGTAATTGATTGAAAGGAATTTTAATTCTTCTTTAAAGAATCCAATAAACCAAATCACACAGAAACAACAAATGTGTACTGATAAATCAAATATATACTTGATACTTCAATTTAAACAACCAAGAAACATCAGATTGGAGACAATCAAATAATCGCAAGAATCCAACAAACAATTGATACCAAAATGAAGCCACTAAATCAACAGTCTTTCATTATCTCCTTAAAATTCATACATGCAACATAGTCTCCTTGAATGTCATCATTTCTAAAAATATAGTGCTTACAACAGTCTATCCTAATCTAATTCTATCTTCTACCAACCCTTTCTATTATCCAACAACGGATATTTATACATTAGTTTACAAAAGGACATGCCTTTTCAAAAAAATCTTAAGCATAAAATGTCAACAAGTTTATCATTAACTAATTTTTGTTAAGCCACAAATGAAATACAAACATGTGCTCTGTATAATCCTGGCGCTCATGTGTGTTTGCATCTCCTAACACATCATGAATCATGATCTCCATCATCATCATTCGTTCGTTTTGAGCACATGCTTCATCCAATGTTATATCCTTTACAGTGGTTGTGTTCAATATCTCTTGGAGTATCGATTCACATTCACCTTTCCATGTAGTTGCTTCTTTGAGTTTTCCTTCATCATCGCAGAACTTTGTCAATCTGTCATTAGCAGCTTCTACCAATCCCTGTACATCTCCTTGTAATTCCTCAAAGAATTCCCTATGTTTGTGCATGATACGATTGGCATTTTCAATTCCTACAGAATTAGGAGTACCCCTTTTCATTTCCTCAATTCTTTCTTGGATTTTTTCATACACTCTCTTATGCTCTTTTATAGCATCCACGTATTGTGAATGCTTTCCCCAAAGTTTGTTCAACCAAGTGTTTAAAACAACCTGCCTCTTTCTGATGATTGCATTGAGTGTGTCTAATTTTCCTTGTGAGTATGCACTTGACCCTTCCCAATGGTACCTCTCTGTGAACTCTCACCTTGGGTGAGCATCTTTGTTAGTCCTATTACAACACCTACCAATTCTTTTAGACGTTCATTCTCTCATTATTAGTTTTATATATCTCCCTCTCTCTGATCAATGCTTGGATTTGGGCTTTATTCAACTTGGCTATATTTATCCCAATGTCTGTAGTTGCATCAGGATCAACTTCTCAAGCCTTCAGGGTCATGACATGTCCGAATGCCTTCTCAGTATCAATAACAATTGATTTCTTGTGAGGAGGATACAAGGCCCAAATCATCAATGTTTCATCATCAGGATTGTATCTTGATCCTGTGTATACCTCCGTCACCTTCTCTATGCTGAGCTTGTGGGTAGCATTGTTATCTTTTAAGAAACTATCAAAAACTAATGCAAAATTTAGATCCAAACCTAGGAAAATCATAACACCTACCTTTTCTAGCATATCCCTTCCCTTTTCAGGGGTCATGTTAATCATCTCTTTGTCTACCTCATCCTTTAATCTTTTTAATAGTTGATCTTCAGTCCCTGGTGTGACATTGTCAACCAGTCCCCTTATCTCTTTCCCCTTTTGCTTATATAAAAATGTTTTAAACTCTGAGGTCTTCACAAATTTATCATCTGATATAAAAGACCTATAGTCTTCATGTCTCGTATCTACATCCATAGTTTCCTCAAGATCTGTTTCTCTGGCAACATAGGCATAATCTCGAGTCCTTATTCTTGATACCTTTCCAGATGAGCTTTGTGGCCTGTCAGTTTATGATATCCCTTTAATGGAGGATAACAACTCAACATCCACCTATTCTCGACTATGTTTCTCAATCACCATTTCTGCTTCCTCTGCCTCCAAGTTTTTGATTATGTCATCAGATTTATAGGGTACATCCTGGTACCCTCCAAAATTTATCCTTTGTATGGCATAATGGATATATCCCTCTGGATCAAAGTTTTTTCTTGATGGTGCTCTTCTCATGTTGTAGTGCAATAATTTATCCAGAATTAGATTGTAACCCTCCTTTGCCAATACAGTAAAATAACCAAAACACAATGTACTAGGCATAAAGGCCTATTTCCCATATTAACTTAAGTTCATGACACTTGAGAAATCCATTTGCCTAACAATTTCTAAATATGCAATAATGTTTGGGACAGTTCTAGGTAAAATGAATGGTGTATCCTCAAAACCATAAATCCTAATCATTGTGGCATTTTCTAAGCAGTACCAATCCCCCCAGTTGTGGTTGATTGGTCCATTATAATCTCTAGGCCTAAGAAACCTCTTTACTTCTTCAGACAAGGAATAATCACAAGGATGATTAAAAAATCTATACAAAGGTTTCACAAAGAATTCTTCAAAATGAAAGAAATTTGAATTAGCAAATCTACTGTCCCAAACAACAATCCATAATTGAACATGCAATGGCCTACCTTCCTTATCAGATTGTGAAATCATCAACTCCTAGGGCCATAAACCTAACTCTTGTGCAAAATACAACACCAAGTGCATTAGCAGTGAATAATTCCTGAGATGGAGAACAGAGGCACCATTCTTTATTGCTATCAACCCTGCATCCAGTTCCTTAAATATATGTGAAGCATGATCAAATGATCTGGAATTGTGATACTGAATATCTGTAGCAATCACCATGGGCACAACTGCCATATTCTTTGGGACTTCCATCCCCAATACCTGCCCCACTGAAAAATAAGTGTACTTCAGGTGGGGTTCAAAGAGATCTACATGAAATGGTGGTCCCTCACTGTCTTCCATCAGAGTAGGTTTACCATGACATCTTATCCTATGCAGGGGTAATCTCCATCCTTTATAAATCATGTCCATTCTTCTGAATTCACTATCAAGTTTTTCACATGTTATTTTCTCACTACATATTCCTTCCAATCTAAAAACCTCAGCTATTGCATTCTGAGACACATGTATCAATGGATTCCCTGACAAGTCACATATAGCTTTATTCTTCGGGTTATAATGTCTAGCCAACAATTTTATTAGTTCGACATCAATAAAGACATTAGGGCACACCAATTTTCCCAACTTGAGCCTGCATGGATTGCATACTGGCTCAAAGTAATTTCTTCTATGATAATGGAAATTGAATAACTCATACCCTCTAAGTGGAGTCCAAACATCCCCTTTGAATTTGCATTTGTGTCTAATTTGTCAATTTCCATGTTGAGCTGTGCAAAACACCTAGATTTAGGCCCAGAACTAGGTAACTGGTCTATGAGGTCTTGATTCAACTTCCTTTCAGTGCCCTCTGGTTGCAATTCAGTCTTTTTCTTTTTTGCTTTTGATGGATTACCCTCCCCGGGTTTCTTCCTTTTGCTTTTCCTGAACTAGTGCCTTCCATATTCAAAATTCATGAGTTCTAAGAAGATGAGAAACTTACTTTATTTTTCCTGTAAATCCAAGTTAGATGAATGCCCTAATTGTTTTGTTGGTTCCCGTGCTCTCCTTCGCTGTCAATTCTGTGAAACAATGATTTCAATTGAGCATACCCTGATATGCAAAATCTTTTACGCTTCATGGTGCCATTAATGTCTTTGCTGAGACATGAATGCTACAAGTTTTTCAAAATTCTCACTGTCACATCAGGAATCATATCGGCAAGACATTTCAAATCTCTATTCGATCCGCCTATTCAACGTTCACCCATCCGCTAAGACATCTTGCAGCTCCATCGACACCATAAGTCTCACCAATAGTTTCTTTCCTTTTGATTTTTATATCGCGATGACCTTCACCGAAGCAATTATCGCCCAGACTTAATGAATCAGGCCAACGTTTCTTTACCTTACTCCGAAAGCTCTTCATCTCATTGAGATGTTCACTTTATTCATTTATGTCATTGAGACTAAACATTTGTCCTTTCGACAAAATAATACTTGCCATAATGTCTCTTAGATCTCCTCGTTGAGACATATCTCACCGATACACTTTTTATTTGGCAAGACCATTTGCATTGTCTTCTCGACATCTTTTATCTCCGCATGCTCAATTCTGTCGGTGTAACCTGAGGGGTCTGTAAGACCTTCTAAACTCTCCTCGGCATCATTTGTCTCATCGAGTGAGTCTTTCCTTTGCTTTATCAGCAATACCAATAATGCTTTAGGTAGTGCTTTGAAATCTCTCTCCGATGACCATAGTCTCTTTGATAGACTTAACTTTATTCCAATTGGTAAAAGGTAACTTAGCTCGATATGACCTTACATCGTCACACCGATACCCTTTGTCTTGTCGATAAGAAATACAAACCCGCATTCTCTTGGTGTATAAATTTATCGGTATGACCCTTTTGATGTCTTGCCGATATATTAAGGATATGTATATTATCATTGATGAGACCCGCATCAACTTATGCTGATATTTTCATATGTTAAAGATTTAATGCCAGATGAAATTTATGGGGCTTTATGGCAAAATTAAACCGGGTTTTGGTAAAAAATGCTATGTGAGGATTTTTATGTCTGTATTATGAAACTTTTTGGGAGACTAATAATCATGAAGGGTTAATGAAGTTGTCAAAATTTCATAGTTCCAACAGTGGCTCCGTCTGGGGATGAATGATTGCGAGATCATTGCAAGGATCCAGATCTCTGGGTGAGTAGACCAAACATTATGGATGAAAGCAAGTGAAGATGGAAAATGATCCTAAACTACTATACATGGAAAAAATATCAAATAAGGATTTCTAGGATTGTCCATGTACTAGCAATTTCATGTATCCTTTACTTCCTATACTACTATGCATGGAAATTTTATGAGAAGTTTTTCTTCAAGAGTTGTCCATGCACTGGCAACCCTTGATCCTCTATGACTTGTAAGAGAAAAAGTTTTTTAGAAATTTCCCATGTACAGGCAAGTCCTGTTCTTCACCATTCATATTTTGCAAATAATATGAATCCTCTCCTTGCTTGCCCATAATAACAAAAGGTCCTAACCATAGTGCCTCAAATTTTCCATGTTTTCCCTTCTCCTGGCACCTAGCATTCCACATCAAGACCAGATCATCTTTTTCAAATTTTCTATATTTTTCTTTTTTTTCAAACAAATATTTCATTTGTGCTTGCAATTTCATGTTCTGGTTTTGAGCTATTCTCCTTATTTCATCAAGTTTTGCAAGTTGCTCAATTCTCTCCTCCATTGGTTCAGGAACATCTATATCTTCTTGAAGGTTAAATTTGTAAACTGGCAATAAATTTTGCAAAGGCATCCTAGCTTATGTTCCATACACTAATTCATATGGGGATTTTACAATTGCATTTTTGATAGTAATTCTACCTGCCCATACAGCCAATCTTAACTTTGAATCCCAAGAATTTTTGTTCTTACCGAGCATCCTTTTTATGATTTTCAAAAGACTCTTATTGCTAGATTCTGCCTGACCATTGGCTTGTGGATGATATGGGGCAGAATAAGAAACATTGATGCCATATGTCCTACAAAACTCTTTGAACTCATTAGACCTGAAACACATGCCATTATCTGTAATCACTCTTAATGGTGTACCAAAATCTAGTAATAATGTTATGCATTAAAAATTTGATTACAACTTTACTTGTTGCTTGCTTGGTTGGGATTGCCTCCACCCATTTGGTGAAGTAGTCAGTGGCCACTAGTATCCACCTATGTCCTCCACTCGATTTCTCTTGTATTTCCCCAATGAAATCAATCCCCCACTGATGAAAAGGGGCTTCAACCTACATAGGTTTGAGTGGTAGATCTCCCTAATACTTCATTTTCCCTAAGAACTTTTGGCATGCTTCACACTTCCTTACATATAAAAATGAATCATTAAAAACTTTTAGCCAGTAATAACTTGCCCTGAGGATTTTATGTGTAGTTGTCTTTGTTGAATAATGCCCTCCACAGACTCCTTCATGCATTTCTTTCAGAACATGATCACCTTGTGACTCATCCAAACATAATAGTAGTATTCCATCTCTATTTTTCCAATATAGATCTCCTTCTATAAATACATATTTAGAAGCCTATAGTTTTAAAGTTCTTTTCTAGTTATCACTGAATCCTTTTGGGCATTTTGTGTTCCTAAGGTAATGCATGATGTCTGTGTACCAGGGTGTATGCTCAATACTTGCAATTGCATTTCCTTCTTCTTGTACATTGCATATTTGATTTGCCTCAATGTTTGTTTCTGCCATTAATCTGGCCAATCCTTGGCCTCTTATCAATTTAGTAATCTATATTTCCATGTCAAATTCCTGAATTTTGTTAATCCACTTGCACCTCTTCCCTATCACTTCTGATTGTGTCAAGATGTCTTTGACTACTGTGTGAGGAACATATGCAATTACTTTGGCTCCAACAAGATACGACTTGAAAGATTTTGTGGCCTTTACCAATGCAAAGGCTTGTTTTTCCATTATGTCATACTTCTATTCTGATCCCTGTAAAGATTTACTAAAGAAAGATACAGGTTGCTCATGACCATCCTCATTTTTATGTAACATGACAAAAACTATTGTATGTAGGGAAGCAAATGAAAATATTTGAAAAGGTTTTGTGAAATCAGGAGACTTGAGGACAGGGGCTTCCTTAATGGTTCTTTTAATGGATACAAAGGCTTCTAATGCTTCTGGGGTCCATTCAATCTTTTGTCCTTTCTTTAACATTTTTGATATGGGGTTGACAATCTCAGCAAAGTTGGACACAAACCTCCTAACAAAATTAATTTTTCCCAAAGAATGACTAGATGGCTTTCACATTTTTAGGATAGGAACCTTATCTATAGCCTCAACTCTCTCAGGATCTATCCTAACTCCCTCTTTTGATACAATGTGTCCTAAGAGTTTTCCCTCTGTAATAGTCAAATGATATTTCTTAGGGTTCAAACTAATGCCATATTCTAAAGCTTTAATGAATATTTTTTCAAGATGCCCTATATGATCTTCAACCCTTTTTGAGTAAGCCGTAAGGTCATCTTGATACACCACCATTATAGCATTGATTGGGTCAGAAAATGCTAAGTCCATAGCCCTTTGAAAGGTTGCTCCCGCATTAGTGAGACCAAAAGGCATTCTAACATATACATATGTTCCCCATGGGGTCGTGAAAGCTATTTTGTATTGCTCACATTCCTTGAATTTAACTTGGTTATAACCAGAAAAGCCATCCATCATAGACAACAACTCACACCCGGTCACTTTATGCAATATAGCTTCCATGTTAGGCAAAGGATAGTTGTCCTTGAGGGATGCTACATTTAGATTTATGAAATCCATGCGCAGTCTTATATCTCCATTTTTCTTTCTAACAGGAACAAGGTTTGACACCCATGTTGAGTGCCTCACAGGTTTGATAATACCTCCATCTCTAAGCTTGGTCAATTCTTCCTGAATTTTTGGTTCCAGAGTGGGGTTAATGGGCCTTTATTTCTATCTAAATGGCTTTGCATTTGCTTTCAATGGAATTTCATGCTGAAATAAATCCTCCCTATATGCCTTGAGGTCCTCATAAGACCATGCGAACACATGTTTATACTTTCTTAACAATGAAATCAACATTCTTTGGATAGTAGGGCTTATCTTCTTCCCAATATATACCTTCCTTGGTGATAGTTCAGTTCTTAAGTTTATTTCTTCAATATCTTCCCTTTTGACTGGTGTCTTTTTCATAAGGGATTGATCACTTCCATCGTATACTCTTTCCAATGCTACCAACCCCTTGGGAAGTTTATTAGTCTTAAGTTCTAAGACCTTTCCAAATACTGTTTGTTCTCCATTTATTTCTTCCACAAAGGCATTGAAATCAATTTCCTGAGCCTCATACTGGTCTATACATTGAAGGAATTTCAAAAGGTCAGTGTCATCATTGAAAACCTGCCAACTATATATATTGTCTGGCACATCAGGTCTTGCTTTGAATTCAACCTGGGACACTCCTGCAAGTGTGATATCATCTTGATTTAGTGCTACATTCACCAAGAAATCTGCCATTATATTTTTTGATCTGTCCACCCAATCAATGGAGAAAGCATCAAATAGTTCAATTGTGTCCCATATTGCATTTCTGTACTGTTTTAGTCTTTTATTTTTTCCTACACATTTTGATCTGATTTGAGATACAACCAGCTCTGAATCTCCAAAAACCGTTAAGATTTTGATCTTATGTTTAACAGCTAAATTCAATCCAGTCAACAAAGCTTCATATTCCACTACATTGTTTGTACATTCAAATGCTAACAAAAATGAATATTTGTAAGTTGAACCATCAGGAGATATAAAAACTATCCCAACTCCATTTCCTTCTTGGCTGCAGGCTCCATCGAAGTACATTTTCCATATTCCTTGTTGATTTTTAGAAATATTTTGATGAATTTGATCTTTGCTTACCACTCTAATACTCCCCAAATCAACATCACAGAAAAAATCAAGTGGCTCTTAAGGAGTGTATTCAACAATTTGATTCACTCTAGGTTCTCTATACAATTTTACCTCTTCTCCATTCACTGGTATGGTGGCATATGATAAGTCAAACTATACATTGCCTCCTAATGCTGCAGTCCATTGCCTCGATAAAAGCATTCCAAACTGGGGAGGTGTGTCAATTATAGTTATGTCAATAGTGTAAGCAGCTTGTGGGTAAGTTGCTAACCTTACTTCCACATTCTTCATGATTCCCACAACTGGGACATGCCTGCTATTTATGGCATAGTATTTACCTCCTTCCACATCTATCCACAAACTAAGTTGCTTCATCACCCCTACTGGCATGATATTCATGGAGGCACCTGAGTCTATCATGCAATTTCTTACTAGTTTTCCGCTTATGAGTAAAGTGGTGAAGAATGGGTCAACCTACGGTGTGTTCATTAGGCAAGCCTCTGGGATTTTTACCTCCTTCCTTTTATTATTTATTTCAGAGACCTCTTTGTTTTCAGGGCTTATATTTTAATTTCCATTGGAAATTAATTGTATAGTGCTTTCCCTATATTCCTTGATTTTCATCATTTCATTTAATGGGACAGATATTTTCAATTGAGATAAAGCTTGTATAAAATTGAAGGATGTACCTTCAGTTTTGATTTCCTTTTTAGGTTTAGTGCATTCTCCTTTGTTTTCTTCTTTTTCCCTTTTGGATGTTTGATCTGGCTTTTGCTTCTCAATGGGAAATTTCTTACTTCCCTCCTTAGGAGATCCTTTCTGTTCTCTTTTGTCTGGTTGTTTATCATCAGTCCCTTTTGATGTCTCATCTGATTCCTTTTTATATTTTATAAATATCCCTCTTGGGACACCCTCATCTCTATTCAGCGTTCTATTTCTCAAACGATATTTGTTTCTGGCTTCCTCCACTGTTGCAACTGTCAATCTTTTAATCTCTTCTTCACTTGGTCTTCTTATATTGCATCTATTTGTCTGACTTGATGCAACAAGGGGATCTTGCTCATTATCATTTTCTTCATGATCAGAGAAAACATGTTGCTCTACCATGTGAACATTGTATTTTTGGTGATTGACATTATATTCATATCCTTCCTCCTCTGAAGAGGCATATTCCTACTCCAAAGAGTTAAGAGCGTGGGAAGTTAGGTAGACATTCTAGTCTTCACCACCATCAGTTTCCAGTGTGTCTTCTTTCGGTACTGACTGAGCTATTACACAATGCTCTGGGGAATGTGGTGCATAGCAGAATGAGCACCATGGACTCCTATCTACCATATATGCTCCCTTTCTTTTAGTGGATCCAATGTTTCCTTATTTCTTGGTCTATCATTTACCGGCTTCCCATCCTTCCAATTTTTATTATAAGGCATGTCATGCAGCCTTAGTCTTTCATTCCTATAAGTGTTCTCTTGTCTATTTGGGGGAGCATATTGAGGAACCCTAGGGTTTTCCCTTTTAGAAAACATCCCTGCAACTTTCCTATTATTTTCAATAGTTAAGGCTATCTTTTGGGCCTCAGCCAGATTCCTAGGACTTCTATTTCTTAATTCATATCCTATCTTGGGGTCAAAGGATTTCAAATAAATACTCAATGCAACAGGATCAACCAACTTGGATGCCTGAGGTATTTTATTGTGTAATTTAACAAACCTCTAGTTAAAATCAAAGGTTGACTCATTCTGATGCTTTTGGATAGTCACTAGCTCATGCAAGGCAAAATCAGATGCACACTGATTCCCATATTGTTGAAGAAACTGTTCATGAAACACCTGAATGGAATAAATGGATGCAATAGGTAGACTATTAAACTAGTCTTTGACATCCTCAATAAATGACATCATAAATAGTCTCATTTGTACATCCTCATACTACATGTCCAAGTCCTGAATGACTGCTTTAAAATTTCTCAGATGTTCCTCAGCTGTAACGACATTACTTCCTATGAATTTAGGGACTAAGTTCCTCCAATTGTTGTCCAGGGGGTAAGGATAGATTTGAAATCCAGCAAGATCAAATTGTCTAATCATGGTTGTGCATTGTGGAGGGGGATTTTGGAAATGTTGATGTTGGTAGAGTGGGTTATTATTTGCCATATATTATGGGCCTTGTGGGGGTACATACTACTGATGAGGAAGTGGTTGAATATTTCGGTGTTGTGGTGGAGCATTTGTGTTTCTATATTGATTTTTAGGCTGATTTCGGTGGGCTTGAGGGGAATTTGATGGTTTCATATTGTTTCTTTTATGGAGGGGTGTATATTTGGGTGAATCAGCCACTAATGTTTTGATGTGAGCTTTGTGTAACTTCATCTTTCTTAATTATTCCATTGCTTGAAGTTGTTGCTCGTATTGTACCCTTAGTTTTTCTGCATGCTACCTCATTTTCTCCCATTGTGTATCTTCTTCATTGTGTGTCATGAGTTCAGGGTTCTCTTTAGATGCTACCTCATATTCGAGTCCTTCCTCATAAAGTGCAGTTCTCTGATCACATTCAAATTCTCTCCTTTTCTCAGCTTCAAATTTAGCCATGAACTCTTCATCTTTATCATGGCTTATTCGATGAAAAGGATTTCTCTTCTCTTCAAGGGTATGAAGCTCTTTAGATGGGCTGTTCTCAATTGTTAATGCCTCGTATGAATTGTGAGTTTCCATAGGTGGTTTTGATATTCTATTTTTTGTGGTTGGATCTAGGTCATTGAATACCTTCTTGCTTTGATCACTTTTATAAGTTCTTTTACCCTTGTCATTAGGACCATCTCCCTCCTTGCACAGAGATCTCCTTCCTTGCATGTTGTGAGATACTATGATGGTCTAAACTCTAGGTCGATTCCTTTATGATTTGTATCTTATTGTATCAGTCTCAATGCTTTTGTTCATTTAGAGTCGCCACCCACTTTTTCTAAAAGTGAGAAAATATCTTGTGGTTATTTTACCCAGTGGAGTTGATTGCTTTATGATTTCAATTATGGTTTTCTCTAGTGACTTTATATGGAAAGGCTGTCTATTACCAGATAATTCTCTAGTTTTCCCTAGCAGAGTCACCAATTTGTTGGGTTTCAAAAACGCTGGTTGAATGAACCACGAGAGGTTGCCACACTCTCACTACGTTATTGGTCAACTGACAAGGCCAACCAATATGGTTGAACCCTCTACTCTTAAGGCTCTGCTAAACCTAGGCAGGTGCACCTATATGAGTAACATAGATTTTGAATTTATGTTTCCTACTTGATCTAACTATCCACAAATGGCAATTTAATAGTGGAAAGATATGATCCTACTTTGGTATAAATTGTATATGCAATATGAACATATGAATTAATATGTTCAATTAAGAGATGTCAAATGAAATGAATAAAACATGTAATGTAAATAAGGGAGACTAGTGCCTTATTGGGTAAACTAGAGTTAAATGAAAGCTTTTAATGAATGGTTTCTATCTAGCAGGTCCTCTAATTGTTTGGCATATAACTATGAGTTTACAATTGGTATAAACATGCAAAAGTGTGATTAATAGACCCTACTTGAGGCAGAATATCAAATCTAATCATCTAATTCTTCTTATTAATCCAAATGGCATTCCCAGATTACTGTAATTGATTGAAAGGAATTTTAATTCTTCTTTAAAGAATCCAATAAATTGAATCACACAGAAACATCAAATGTGTACTGATAAATTGAATATATACTTGATACTTCAATTTAAACAACCAAGAAACATCAGATTGGAGACAATCAAATAATCGCAAGAATCCAACAAACAATTGATACCAGAATGAAGCCACTAAATCAACAGTCTTTCATTATCTCCTTAAAATTCATACATGCAACATAGTCTCCTTGAATGTCATCATTTCTGAAAATATAGTGCTTACAACAGTCTATCCTAATCTAATTCTATCTTCTACCAACCCTTTCTATTATCCAACAACGGATATTTATACATTAGTTTACAAAAGGACATGCCTTTTCAAAAAAATATTAAGCATAAAATGTTAACAAGGTTATCATTAACTAAGTTTTTTTAGGCCAAAAATGAACTACATACATGTGCTCTATATAATCCTAGCGATCATGTGTGTTTGCATCTCCTAACACATCACGAATCATGATCTCCATCATCATCATTCATTCATTTTGCTCACATGCTTCATCCAATGTTATATCCTTTGCAGTGGCTTTGTTCAATATCTCTTGGAGTATCGATTCACATTCGCCTTTCCATGTAGTTGCTTCTTTGAGTTTTCCTTCATCATCTCAGAAATTTTTCAATCTGTCATTAGCAGCTTCTACCAATCCCTGTACATCTCCTTGTAATTCCTCAAATAATTCCACGTGTTTGTCCATGATATGATTGGCATTTTCAATTCCTGTAGCATTAGGAGTACCCCTTTTCATTTCATCAATTCTTTCTTGGATGCTGTCATCCACTCTCTTATGCTCTTTTATAGCATCCACGTATCGTGAATGCTTTCCCCAAAGTTTGTTCAACCAAGTGTTTAAAATAGCCCGCCTCTTTTTGATGATTGCAGTGAGTATGTCTAATTTTCCTTGTGAGTATGCACTTGACCCTTGCCAATGGTCCTTCTTCTGTGAACTCTCACCTTGGATGAGCATCTTTGTTGGCCCTATTACAACACCTACCAAGTCGTTTAGACGTTCATTCTCTCTTAGAATTCTCTCATTATTAGTTTTATACATCTCCCTCTCTCTGATCAATGCTTGGATTTGGGCTTTATTCAACTTGGCTATATTTATCCCAATGTCTGTAGTTGCATCAGGATCAACCTCTCTAGCCTTCAGGGTCATGACATGTCCGAATGCCTTCTCAGTATCAATAACAATTGATTTCTTGTGAGGAGGATACAAGGCCCAAATCATCAATGTTTCATCATCAGGATTGTATCTTGATCCTGTGTATACCTCTGTCACCTTCCCTATGTTGAGCTTGTGGGTAGCATTGTTATCTTTTAATAAATTGTCAAAAACTAATGCAAAATTTAGATCCAAACCTGGGAAAATCATAACACCTGCCTTTTCTAGCATCTCCCTTCCCTTTTCAGGGGTCATGTTCATCATCTCTTTGTCTACCTCATCCTTTAAGCTTTTTAATAGTTGATCTTCATTCCTTGGTGTGACATTGTCAACCAGTCCCCTTATCTCTTTCCCTTTTTGCTTATATAAAAATGTTTTAAACTTCGAGGTCTTCACAAATTCATCATCTGATATAAAACACCTATAGTCTTCATGTCTCGTATCTACATCCATAGTTTCCTCAACATCTATTTCTTTGGCAACATAGGCATAATCTCAAGTTCTTATTCTTGATACCTTCCCAGATGAGCTTTGTGGCCTGCCAGCTTTTGCTATCCCTTTAATGGACGATAACAACTCAGCATCCACGAATTCCTGATCATGTTTCTCAATCACCATTTCTGCTTCCTTTGCATCTAGGTTTCTGATTATGTCATCAGATTTATAGGGTACATCCTGGTACCCTCCAAAATTTATCCTTTGTCTGGTAGAATGGATATATCCCTTTTTTTTCCTTGATGGTGCTCTTCTCATGTTGTAGTGCAATAATTTATCCAGAATCAGATTGTAACCCTCCTTTGCCAATACAGTAAAATCACCAAAACACAATGTACTAGGCATAAAGGCCTATTTCCCATATGAACTTAAGTTCATGACACTTGAGAAATCCATTTGACTAACAATTTATAAATATGCAATTCTGTCTGGGATAGTTCTAGGCGAAATGAATGGTGTATCCTCAAAACCATAAATCCTAATCATTGTGGCATTTTCTAAGCAGTACCAATCCCCCCAGTTGTGGTTGATTGGTCCATTATAATCTCTAGGCCTAAGAAACCTCTTTACTTCTTCAGACAAGGAATAATCGCAAGGATGATTAAAAAATCTATACAAAGGTTTCACAAAGAATTCTTCAAAATGAAAGAAATTTGAATTAGCAAATCTACTGTCCCAAACAACAATCCATAATTGAACAGGCAATGGCCTACCTTCCTTATCAGATTGTGAAATCATCAACTCCTAGGGCCATAAACCTAACTCTTGTGCAAAATACAACACCAAGTGCATCAGCAGTGAATAATTCCTGAGATGGAGAACAGAGGCACCGTTCTTTATCGCTATCAACCCTGCATCCAGTTCCTTAAATACATGTGAAGCATGATCAAATGATCTAGAATTGTGATACTGAATATTTGTAGCAATCACCATGGGCACAACCACCATATTCTTTGGGACTTCCATCCCCAATACCTGCCCCACTGAAAAATAAGTGTACTTCAGGTAGGGTTCAAAGAGATCTACATGAAATGGTGGTCCCTCACTGTCTTCCATCAGAGTAGGTTTACCATGGCATCTTATCCTATGTAGGGGTAATCTCCATCCTTTATAAATCATGTCCATTCTTTTGAATTCAATATCTAGTTCTTCACATGTTATTTTCTCACTGCATATTCCTTCCAATCTAAAAACCTCAGCTATTGCATTTTGACACACATGTATCAATGGATTCCCTAAGAAGTCACATATAGCTTTATTCTGTGGGTTATAATGTCCAGCAAACAATTTTATTAGTTTGACATCAATAAAGACATTAGGGTACACCAATTTTCCCAAATTGAGCCTCCATGGATTGCATATTGGCTCAAAGTGATTTATCCTGTGATAATGGAAATTGAATAACTCATACCCTCTAATTGGAGTCCAAACATCCCCTATGAATTTTCATTTGTCATCTAATTTGTCAATTTCTACTTTGAGCTACATAGAACGCCTAGCTTTAGGCCCAGAACTAGGTAATTGTTCTATGAGGTCTCGATTCAACTTCCTTTCAGTGCCCTCTAGCTGCAATTCAGTATTTTGCTTGTTTTCTTTTAATGGATTACCCTCCTCAGGTTTTCTTCCTTTTGCTTTTCCTGAACTAGTGTTTTCCATATTCAAAATTCACGAGTTCTGAGAAGATGAGAAACTTATTGTATTTTGCCTGTAAATCCAAGTTAGATGAATTCCCTAATTGTTTGCTGGTTCCCTTGCTCTCCTTCACTGTCAATTCTGTGAAACAATGATTTCAATTGAGCATACCCTTATATGCAAAATCTTTTACGCTTCATGGTGCCATTAATGTCTTTGCTGAGACATGAATGCTGCAAGTTTTTGGAAATTCTCCCTGTCACATCAAGGATCATATCGGCAAGATATTTCAAATCTCTGGTCGATATGCCTGTTCAACGTTCACCCATCTGCTAAGACGTCTTGCAGCTCCCCCGACATCATAAGTCTCACCGATAGTTTCTTTCCTTTTTCTTTTTATATCACCATGACCTTCACTGAAGCAATTATCGCCTAGACTTAATGAATTGAGCCAATGTTTCTTTACCTTACTCTGAAAGCTCTTCATCTCACCAAGATGTTCATTTTATTGATTTATGTCGCTGAGACCAAATATTTGTCCTGCCGATAAATTAATACTCGCTGTAATGTATCTTAGATCTCCCCACTGAGACATCTCACCGATACGCTTTTTATTTGGTGAGACCATGCGCATTGTCTTCTTGATATATTTTATCTCCGCATGCTCAATTCTTTCGATGTAACCCAAGGGGTTGGTAAGACCTTCTGAAATCTCCCCGACATCATTTGTCTCAGTGAGTGAGTCCTTCCTTTGCTTTATCGGCAAGACCAATAATGCTTCGGGCAGTGCTTTGAAATCTCTCTCCAATGACCATAGTCTCTTTGATAGACTTTACTTTATTCCAATTGGTAAAAGGTAACTTAGCTCGATATGACCTTACATCGTCACGCTGATACCTTTATCTTGTCGATAAGAAATACAAACCCGCATTCTCTTGGTGTATAAATTTATCTGTATGACCCTTCTGATGTCTTGTCGATATATTGAGGATATGTATATTATCATCAATGAGACTTGCATTAATTTATGCTGATATTTTCATATGTTAAAGATTTAATGCCAGATGAAATTTATGGGGCTTTATGGAAAAATTAAATTGGGTTTTGGTAAAAAAATGCTATGTGAGTATTTTAATGTCTGTATTATCAACCTTTTTGGGAGACTAATAATCATGAAGGGTTAATGAAGTTGTCAAAATTTCATAGTTCCAACATGGCTAATGATATTTTTGATCATGTGTTAAAACATAGATTAACAAAATTGGTAAATTAAGCTGATAATGTGTGGGATGCCTACAAAAATATTCATGAGGCAAATGTGAAATACTTGCAGGTTCAGAAAGCATTCCAAGCTGAGTGGAATAAGTGGAGTGTTAGGGTGGTAAAATTGAAAGAAATGATGCCTCAGATGCAGGAAGACCTTGAAGCTCCCATCAACATTCCTGATTTATTGAAGGCCATTGATTTAGTTATGAAATCACATCTTTTCATGGAAAGATGGGAATGCAAATCCAAAAAAAATTGAGAATGTTCAGAGAAATGGAAGGGTTTACTATGCTCAAGATATTGAATGATAAGGGCCAATTAAAAGAGTTTTCCAAATGGGATCAAGAGTTGGGAGAACTGCTTCTTCATTCTAAGATGATGCTGAGTGTTGTTGATTATTCTATATTGAATCCTAACATAGATAATATGACATAAATAGAGATGAGGATGGACACATTTGTCAAAGAGGCCAGGGTACTAATTGATGCAAGGTACAACCAACATAAAAAAAATTTAAAAAAGTTGCTCGATATGCAAAGGCTAATTGAGGAGGATTACAACACATGACTTGAAAAATTTATAGATTAAGCCTATGTTGAATTATTTAAAAATGTTGTATCCTCTTAGTAATGAAAATTGATGATAAATGTGGTGATGTGGCATTGTGGATTGGGAAATACAATTTTGGGTCTTAAGTTTGTAGATATGGTGAGTAATCGATGGGAGAAATACAATGCATAGCCTAGAACCAATACAGATTAGGATTTTGCTAAAGTATGGATAAAATATTGTTTTCTCCCCAATTTGAATTTGGTGAAAAGAGTGCAAACATTGAGAGTCTTTCATCCCTTTTGTTGTTCTACACTTTATGTTTTTCTCTGTTTTATGCTTGGTGTGTGTGGATACAATTTTGGATCTAGTGGATATTGCTACATCAACCTGAAGATGCCCTTTGGAAGGTGGAATATGATCTCCATCGACAAAAGAAATTTTTTTTTGTCTCATGTAACATTTCCCCCCATTTGGAAATGCAAATCTAACTGAAAAGGGAATGTATTTGGTATCAGTCTAATAGAAAGGAGACGTGCACTTTCTGGCCCAAAGCTTGTTTTGATCCTTCATTTCTATAAGAAGGAATTCAAGGCCAGAAGTATAGGTTCATTGTTTTGTATTGATCACAAAGAATTTTGTAAAGGAATACAAAGAGAATTTTAGTCTTGTCTTAGGTTTTGATTTTCTCAAATATTCATATATAATTTTGATAACAATATTGGCAATTGAATACAAAATGGTTCAAATTCAAAGCCATTTCTCTCCTATTGTACTTGTTTCATGAATTTTGAATAATATGATCAAGGATTATGTTATTTGCCTTCATTGATTTCAAATGAATTATGAATAATATGATCAAGGATTTGTCTTCATTGTAGTCACTGAAAGAATTCTCATTTCTAAATCAACTACGACGATAAGCAATGGGTGAAGCCTTAAGGCTATATCTTTGTATCATTGGGTTTCTCTCTTTGCTGAAGTGAAAGTGTATATTTGTAACACTTCAGCAACAAGTGATGGAGAATACCCATAGAAGGGAATGAGGTGGAAGACAGGCTGGAAAAAGTGGCAGTGGAGAGTACCTAGGTAATTGATGACACAAAGGTGATGGGCATCGAGATTCAAAATTAAGAGTACACTTAAGGTGGAGATTGGTGAAATGAAGGTTGCTCCATTTCACATTAAATTCTAGGATTTCTTGAATGAGGAAGATGGAGATAGGATCCCAAAAAGATATGACCATTGAAGCTGTGTGACATGAAGGCCTCTAATACTTGGTATAGTCTCCATATAGCTGTGCGAGGTTTTTCTTTAAATAGGGGTGGCCGAGATTGTTCTTCCCAATTGTTTTTGTGCTCTCGAGTCTTGAAATTCTCTTAAGGGGTGATGGAGACACCACTCTTTTTGAATTCCATGAAGTAGAAGAACATATTCCATGGAAAATTTATTGAGAAGCGGTTGAAGGGGATAATGGTGTCCAACCACCCGTTGGTGCTCCAAGTGGTGAAGGGGATCCTGGGTCCAAAATTTTTGTAGGCAACTGACAAGCTCAGGTCAAATCTAGAAATCACCATGTTTCTGGTGATGCTTGTGTACATGGGTGTGTTGAAAGTGTTGGCACATGAATTGTAAGTGTTGTCATTGATAGAAACCTAAATGGCAACCTAATTCATACATCCCGTCCGTAGTCTAGTTTTTGTATCTACTAGCTGAATAGGGTGAAGAACAGGGCATTTGATTATAAGTATAAAAAATGATGTATATATCTCACCGGACTATTAGTTTGTGTTGTGGACTCCATACAAAGGATTTTTGATGTTTGGAAGACCTTGTGAAGGATTTTTTTGATACACATTCACTGGTAAACGATCTAGGAGATTTGGTGCACTAATCTATTGGTTAACTGTGCTAGAAGGCCGACCTGGCGAATATAGTAATCGTGGATGTATAAAGATTAATTAATTAAATGATTTTGTGCTTGATTATGTTTTGTTTAGGTCCTCTCTTTTTCTTAACTGACTTTGGAGGATCCACATAAATATTTAGTGGTGGATCTGGCCGACAAGTTGAAAATAACTTAATGTTCCATAAAGCTGACTGATGGATGAATAAATCTTTGGTAGCGGATATATATATGAGATCGGTTTTATCATTATATATATGTGAAGAAGTGTGTCATATGAAAAATAAGTATGTAAATATGGGTGTAATGTGATAATCAAAAGAGTAATAGTGTGAGTGTTGGATTTGTGATGTGAATTGAAGAGCGGAGCTGAGCGAAGTGAAAAATCAGTTTGCAAATCCATAAATCTATCTATGAGCTTCTCCAGAACTGTAATCTGGCATAAATAGATGCTATCATCTCAATTCAATATTTAGATGGTTTTAATCTGAACTTTTGTAAGGTAGTGAGCCTTCTCTTTTGAGCAGTGAGCTCTAGGTAGTGTGCCTGAATGCAAGTGCATTCTCTTTTGTAAACATTTATATTTGAGTACTCAAATTATGGATTAACCTCCACCGTGGTTTTCCCCCTAATAGGGTTTCCACACAAAAATCTGTGTGTCATGGTATTATGAATGTTTCCTTTGAATGCTTGCATATTTATTTTAATGTAATGACAAAATGGTTTAAGTTTTAGAGTAATAAAAGTTTAAGATTTGCTGAACATTGATTCACCCCCCCTCTCAATGTTCCCTTGAGTCAAAAAATTGGTATTAGAGCACATTTCCTCTGAAGAATTTTAGTAGCTTGAGGTGGATCTTGGAATGTGATGGACTTTGGTAGTCTTCAACAACAGCTTTTGGTGGCACTTGATGACCTTGATCAGTCTAAAGAAGAAGTACATGAATTAAAAGCAAATCTTAGAGATGTTGAGAAATTCATTTAGTCATTGAAAGATCAAATTGTTAAATCCAAGGAAAAAAGAAAGGATATCTATGATCATATACAAGAAAAGGAGAACAAAAATATGGATGATGCTCACTTGAATCAAACCTTGAAGGAAATAACTGAAGAATGTGAAAAGCTTGCCAGAGATAATACAAACCTAAAACATGAGATGAAATCTATGATGATGAAGATGACTAAAGAGATTGAAGAAAGGAAGAAAAAGGAGGAAAATATTGCTCAAACCCTAAAAGAGAAATCTGATGAATATAGTAGAATAAATGGGGAATTGACTCAGTTGGAAAGTGAATTATAAAGATCTAGAAACAATGAAGAAGAACTTGGTAAGCAGATTTATAATCTTAGGAATGATCTTGTGATTGCAAATGAGTACAAAGAAAATTTCAAGATCAGTGCAGTGAAGCTTGATCAACTAACTCAAGGACATAAGAGTGGAAATGATAAGAGAGGTATTGGACAGGAAAAAGGAGAAAGTTCCAGATCAGGATGAAAGAATTTCAGACAGAACAAAGATGGAAGGTATCCAGTAAGACAACCTAATGCTCAAAAGTTTAATGGATATTGTTTTTCTTATAAAAGGTTTGGTCATATGGTTGCTCAGTGTAGAAACAATATGAATTCAAGAGTTTCATCATTGTTTGGTTAGTGTTTCAATTGCAAAAAGTTTGGTCATAAATCCATAGAATGCATAAATTTGTTAAGAAGGAATGTTGAATGTTATAAATGTGGAAAATTTGGGCATGTTGCTAATCAATGCAGATCTAGAAGAAGCCATTGGAATGATTGGTCAAGACAAAAAAGCATTGTGTGCTACAACTACAATAAGTATGGTCACATTGCAAAATTTTGCAGAAACAAATATGCAGACAAAAGAGGTCCGGTATATAGAGGCAAAGATATAGAGAAAAATGATAAAGGGAAAGAAAAAGTGACTACAGATGAAATCAAAGATCAGATGAAAAGGACATGGGTAAGGAAGAATGATTGTGATGCTAGAAATGGTTCCATACTGGAACCTTCTTTTGGTAATTATTTCGGTAATTGATTTCAAGCCATTGGCCTAGGGGGAGTCTTTCAAGAAAATATTTCCTCCCCTATCTATGATGGTACCAGAATGAAGATAATAGTCAACAAGGTGTATTTATGGTGTATAGAGGTTTTGGATAACTTTAGAAAAAATAATTCAGAGAATTCATAAGTCCACAGAGGATCTTTTTGTAGCTGTTTGAGAAAATAGAGCACTCGGAAAAATTAGGAAATGCATTTATTGCACATGTGCAAACTATAAAAGTCAAGTTGGAATCATCATTTTTCACTTTGCATCGAAGAAGAGAAGAAGTAGAGAACTTGATAGATGAATTACGAAGCAGTGAAATCGATTCATCGACAATTCTCAAATTCTATTAGGTATTTCAAATTATTCTCGAAATCTTCATACAATTTGGTGTGTGGTTGCAAACCCTAAATAAAAAAATAAAATGGAATAGATCAAAGGCTCGATCACTCTAGATGAATATAAAATTGCAAAGATTAGGTCTATGAGGAATATGTTACTACCTAATGAATTGAAGTAATTGAGCGAAGCTAAACATAGAAATTTGGATATTTGGAATGAGTTTTTGTACTTTGAGAATGTGGAATTGATAAAATTCATCTTGAGAAGATTAGATGATGATATTTTAACTTTGGACAAACCTTACATCATTTCAAAGGAGGTAATTGAGAATTTGACTAGATTATGCAAAGTCGGAGATGTACCAAGGAAGAAATCTATCTGAAACAAAGAGGTTGAAACCCTAACCAAAATAATCAGAGATCAAAGGGCACTAATAATTGTGACAATCAAGAATCCTGTTACAAAATATATTGCAGATGGTATGACATACAAAATCTTCTATAAAAATCAAGAAGGTGCTACATCAGCTGGCGCAGTCTACATTTCTCACAAGATGATAATCGAAGGTCAAGATTTTGACCTGTGTGGGTTTATAAAGGATCAACTAATGGAGAATGTGCAACTAACAAAAGAAATAGGCTACCCTTTCAGGTTTGGTACCTTGATCATATGCCTAGTAATTTATTTCTTGAATTGTTTGCCGAAAATAGATAATATGGTGTGGAAGGCAAACAAACCAGTATGCAAACAAATATATTCACACTCTAGAAGCTTGGATGATTGGGATATAGAATTTGAAAATTTCTTTAAGAATGTGCTTGCAAAGTGTGGTTCAGTCAATATTTCCCTTCCGGTATGAACAATTGAAGCTAGTTCCTCTTCCGGTGGCATGGATAAAGGACATAAAAGAGGTAAAGAAATTGTAGAGTACAACCCTCCAAAAATAAAAGTTCTTAGAATTGAGGGAAAAGGTAAAGATAAGTAAATTATGGATATTCCAGATGAAGAGTGATGAAGAAACTGAGAAAAATGAATCAGAACTAGAAAAAGCCAGTGAGGAAGAAGATGATTTGTCAAAAGAAATGCTACAACAACTTATTCAGGAAGAAGGTGGAATGTAGAAGATTGCTAGGTTAGGGTCTATTAGACCATGATATGAACAAGACATGATCCTAAGTGTATTAAATTCTCATGTTGAGCATTGCAAGATCAAATTAGAAAGCCTATAGAATATTCTGCCCGAGGAGATGATTGAATGCTATAAAGAGACATTGAATTTTGAAGCTCAAGAAAAGGAAGCTCATGAAGTTATCTCTCACTTGAAGTAGCAATTCAGACTATCCCTTTCCAAAATGAAGAAGAAAATGAATGAATTGAGGCAATGCATAAATTCAGCTAACAATATCTATAGCTTTTGCATCCACTGGCCCCATGCTGTTAGTAGTTACAAAGAGAAATTGGAACATATTGAAACAAAATTGAATGACATTGGTAAAAGCTTTGACATGTTGTAGGATTAGGATGACACCATCAGAAAAAGAATTCGAGAGTTACAGTCAAAACACACAAAAGTTCAACTCACCAAGAACACACTTGTTGATACCTTTTGGAAGGTAAAGGATCTAACTGAATGCAGACTGGAGCAGATGGTGGAAATACTAAGGAATGGTGAGAAAATGGAAGAAGCAATTACAATTCTAGAATCCTTAACTGAAATTGTTAACAAAACATCCAAGAATAATAGTCTGATCATTATCATTGGAATCACAATAGATACTTGGAAGAAATTCCTTCTGGAAGTGAAGAGAAACCATAAGATAATATTCTATATGTAGGAGTTAATTTTTTTCAATTTTTGAAGTTTTGATCAAAGGAGGAGAATTGTCGGCATATATGTGTTAAATTTTTGAAGCCTTAATGATTTTGAACACATATTTCTCACTATCTTGTCAATATCACTTTTTTCCTTTTTGGAATATGGCTTCCATGCTTTGTCATTGATGTCAAAGGGGGAGAAAATATAGTGAAAAATTCCTTATAGGGGGAGAGAATGCAGTGAAGAATGTTTTATAAATCTTAGGGGGAGAGAACACAACAAAGTTTGGCAGTATACCTATAATGTTTCCAACACTTAGTCATTTTTAACTAAGTGTTGCCATCAATTCCAAAGGGGGAGATTGTTGGAATATGGCTTGTAAGTGTTTTCTTTGATGGCAACCTAAGTCATACATTCGGTCCACAGTCTAGTTTTTGTATCTACCAGCTAAACAGGGTGAAGAGCATGGAACCCAATTATAAGTATAAAAATTGATCTATACATCTCATCGGACTATTATTTTGTGTTGTGGACTCCATACAAAGGATTTTTGGTGTTTGGAATACCTTGGTGAAGGATTATTTTGATACGCATTCACTAGTACGTGATCTAGGAGATCCAGTGCACTAATATGTTGGTTATTTGTGTAGAAGGCGGACCTGGCGAATATACTAATTGCAGATGTATAAGGAGTAATTAATTAAATGATTTTGTGATTGATTATATTTGGTTTAGGTCCTCTCTTTGTATTAACTAACTTTGGAGGATGCACATAAAGATTTAGTGGTGGATCTGGCCGACAAGTTGAAAAGAACTTAATGTTTCATAAAGCCGACTGATGGATGAATAAATCTTTTGTAGCGGATATATATATGACATCGGTTTTATCATTATATATATGTGAAGTGTTGGTTGTTTTTACCATAACCAAGTTGATCTTCTAATCTACCTATGGAATTTCCAATTCCAATCAAGGGTAGCTCGAAGGACCTGGACCAACTAACGAGGATTTTAAAGACCTCCTACACTTTGGGATCTGCAAGACTTGGGAGGGTGATCCCTTAATGTGTTTACAACCTTTGGACCATTATCATAAACAACATTAACAATAAAAAATAATCTCACATAATAGCTCAACAAAACGAGATAATACTAAATAGAATTGGTTGTTCATCAATAATATCAACCACTTGGAGCATGAGATAGTCACAAAAATACTTCAAATTAAAAGATATTCATTAATTTTCAATTTGTAGCAAGCTCCAGGTGAACACAAAAAATACTGAATCACAAAGAACAAATGCAACTTAGATCAGTGCCTTATTTCCATTGGAGGAGTCAAATTCACAAACACCTAAGGGTTTATAATAGATTTAACACATAGCATATAAGATCCTCAATAACATTGCCTTACAATATCACCAATATGTACCCTAACTCAATACTACTTATCAAATCCTTGTACATAACATATCAACCTACAATCTCATTTAAGCATTTTAATTAATTCTTTGAATTAAAGATAAAACAAGAATTGCACACACCACAATAGTGAGATGAATAAAATAAACCTTGATCACTTTATTCAAAATTCAAATATGCTTGTACACAGGAGAGACATAAGCTTGAATTTTTTAGTTTAATTCAAATTCTAGTACTATCATAAAACATCATATCTCCATGAATTCAAAACCTACAATAGAACGACTCAGACCCTAACTTGCATTTTCTCTATAACTATCAGATTTTACAATTTCTCTGCAAGTTCACCTAGACTTTACCAAAACTTTCTAACTTGCTAACCCATACTTTTGGCCTTGAAATCCTTCTTATAGAAAATAAAGGAGCAAACAAGCATTGGGCTAGAAAGCACACATGTCACTAGCCACTTGGATCGCCTTGTGACATTTCAAAATTCTGTTACAACAACAACCTCCCCCGAAGAATCTTCTTGTTTATTCCCTCTTTCCCATTGAGAATGATTTAATGCAACAACAAATCTTCATGAATTCCGCACCTAAAATATCATCAAAAACAATACTAGAATTTGTTGTAACCGCAACAATTGATTAGTTAACTGTTACCAACCTACACCCGCTTCACTCCTCTTTAGTTAAATATATATTCACCCACTACTGGTACTCTTCATCACTTGGCCAATTAAAAATGATTACCTCATTTACCTTGACACTATAAGGTGTATATTTAACTGCCACTTGGTTTGCCTCTTGTTCAAACAACTCAAGGAAAGAGCTGGTGCTAATAATTTTATCCATGCAACTTACTAATAAATCAAAATACGAGTCATCAAAAATTAAAGTAATTTGAGAATTGATGACCTCATTAGCCCAATCTTGCCATTGTTGAAGTGACCTGATATTTCCTTGCTCATCAATTATGTTAGGAAGCAGCATGTCACTCCAAACATCAAAATTCTTTACCAATTCTTTGATCTTCCTACTCAAGTCATATGGTAAGGCTTGAAAGCCTTGCAATGATTTAACCAACACTTGAGTAGGTCTTAATGACTGGGGCCTATTATTGACATCAAACCTTGAGGCCTTATACATTACATCTAAATCATTGGCCCTAGAGATCCACTTCTCAATTAATGGTATTGCTACCTCCTGATCCCTATCAATGTTCTTTATTGCACTCAATAATAAAGAATATGAAGAATATACAACTAATAATCTATCATCAACCTTCTCATTTAAATACCATAAAATATCAGTAACAATCTCCCTTTGTCTTGAAAATATCCCCTCCTCACTCATCTTCAGAGATGCCTGTAGTTCTGTAACTTTCTGCATTAATTACTTCTTTGTTGGATCAAGAGAGCATTCTGACTCTTCCTCAATTGGTTCCAATGTAGGGCTGAGGGAAGGAGTCTAGCTAGAAGATCCCGGTGTAGAGACAATGGGGGAAACATGAGGCAATGATCTTGATGTGGAAGGAAATGATCTAATCACTAGTGCAACTGATGTTTCCCTAATCTACCTGTATTTCAACCTATCGACCTCTGTTTGCAGCTCAATATTCCTTTTTTCACCTTATTATATTCTCCAATCATAAAATTATATGTTTCCATGAACCTCCTTTTCTTAGCTTCCTCTCTCTTTGCAGTTTTTTGTGCCAATTTGGCTACATTCACAGTTAAATTTGTGGCCTTTGTGGTTGAGGTCTCTGAAGCTCTTTTTATTATTAACCCCCCTCTCAAATTTGGGTTAATATCGGTAATATTTGGTTTTCTTCCTTGGGGGGCCAAATCCCATATTGTTAAGGTTTCATATTCCTCACTAAAGGTAGAATCTTGCAAAGTTGCCTTGACCTCTTCTTCAAAATTTTGGAGGGGATGCTTGGACTTCAAAATAGCATTGAAAGCTACTGTATCAGCAATATCCCACTTAGGTAGAATCAAGACACCAGCTTGATTGACTAATTTTCTCCCTTCCTCTGGAGATGTTCTTGAATTCATTCATTACCTCAACCTTTACCTCATCATCATTCTCCAGATTTGACCTATCAGGCCTCAGTTCTCTTCTCTTCTTACACTTTTCCTTATATTCTTCCAACTTCATTCTCCATACCAGTTGCAAGAAGACTGGTGTTTTCACAAAGGCATCATCATCCAAAAATTCCTTACAAGCCTCCATCCTTGCATCTTGTACACATTTACCTTTCATATCCAGGTCCGATAAAGCCAACTCAACTAGTTTTTGAGGAGAAGGCATGCCCATTTTCATATCTTCATCGGTAACAACAATCTCATCCACCAAGTCCTCTTGGGACTGCTCAATCCTTCGCCTCTTGGGGCTTGGTGTTGATGCTGGTGGTGAGGGACTTCTCTCAAGTGATGACTCTAGATCAATTATTTTTATTGCCCCAGGTGCTTTGAGATGTGGACCTGGTTGTTCATGCAATCCCTTTCTATCTTCTTGCCCTTCATCACTGCTATCATTCCTCTTCCTCCTGTAAATAGGCTTGTCATCTGGAGGTTGATAAATTGGCCTCTCTTCAAGTGGACTTGCAACTTGTTCCTATATGCCCAAGTCCAAGTCCAAATTTATTTTCTTGGTCATCAGAATGCTCATGATTTCTTTGAAATTATCCATCAAAAATATCAATCCTTTTATGATAAGGACTGAATTCCATCAATGGATCATAATTTGGATCCATCTTGTGTACAATGGCCAATAGATTATCATAAGCTACCTATTTCTCTTTGTTCAACTCCTGTTTATTCAAATCAAATTCATTTCTGATTAGGTCCTCAGGGAAATTGAACTCATGAACAAATTTGGCACCTTTTATTCTTTGTCTAAATAGAGCAATGAAACCCTCAGGATCATGTTGCCTCTTAGGACCAAAACTCAAATGGTACACTTTAAAAAATTTTCCAAAATGAACCCAACCTCCCTTTGAAAATACAAAATCAGACACCACCGTATAGTCTGGGTAAAAAGTCCCCTTAAACTTTCCTGTAAGGTTATCTTCATGGACACATCCAATCTGCCACATAACCTCAACAAATCCAACTTTTGATGGCACATTATAAGGCAATATATGTGGGGTCCCCTAAAAACCATATACCCTCAAAATAGTGCTGACTGGGTATGGAATAATGTTACCCCAATTGTGGAAAATCTTCAAATTTGGCCTTCTCCCCTTTGGCATAAGGAAATCATGCAACTCCTCAGGAACCCTGGGTAAATTTACCACCAATCTGGCTCTCAGTCTTGATGCAAAACATTTTTCAAACTGTACATAACTAGAATTCTCCCTATTGTATGAAAGGCCAGCAGTCCACACTTGTACTCACAACCTTTCTCCATTGAAAAATTGCTTCAATCTCATCTTCTTAGAGAAAAAATCAGCATTCTTGAACAAAAATATGTGCATTAACATAGAATACCAGTAAAAAGGGTTTCTTGCATCATTTTGCTGCAATTTCAACAACCCCTCATGTATCTTTTTAGCCAGGAAAGAAGCAAAATCATATACTACAGAGAAATTTGGATGTTGTATCTACACCCCCATGAACATATAAGCTATATGCATCACTGTATAAGGGCTAAAACCCAAAATCAGGCACAATGAATAGAAAGTGGCTAAGAAGTGTTTGGAAAAACAATCCAATCTGAAAGGATCCTTGTCACTAGGGCTAATATGAATTCTAGAACTTACTACCCTAGCTAAATGAGGTGGGAGCATCTTAGCTTTGAAAAGGGATTTCATCTTCCCATACCCCTGTTTCATTCCGTCAAGATCAATAGGGACCAAAAACACACTGGGCTCACTCAAATCGAAAACCTCTTGAAACTACTCTTTGTTAATTCTTAACTGAACCTTTCCATTGTTATCCCTAACCACCGGTGTGATAGGATCATATCTTACGGCCACTGCCTTGAGCAAGTCCACATTAGGGAACACATTTGGAACTATCAAATTCCCCATATCATACATCCAACCATTTGAAAAAGGATGAGGCAAATTTCTCTATCCAAACCATAGTCTGAACATCTCCAAACCCTTAAGGGGAACCCTAGCATCGACTATATTAAATAAATTATACACTAATCCATCCCTTAGGGTTTTTCCTTGCATTAAAACCAGCCCCTTTTTCCTATCATTTGTTGACAACGGAAATTGATCTAGGAATTTGTCATACAGGTTTCTATTCAAATAGTCAATCTGGCCGGAATGATGTTTTGACGGTGCCATCCTAAGCAAACTAGGGCTTCCTTATATTTCAGAACTTAAACAAACTAGGGATTTATGAAACTATGAAATTACAAAACAAATACATCGCAATTTCCCACAATTGAACTCACTTACAGCCCTAAAACAACTTTCAACAAGCTTTCCAACAACCACACAACAAATTCCCCAAATTCAAATTACAATTTGACCAGGAGATGCATAAATCAACTTACAGCGCTTTGTGCTTCATAGAAACCCCAATTCCTCACTGCAATAGCTTGTGAATTCATCCTCAGCTTTGAGATTGCTCTGCGAAATTGCTTAACTTATTTGTGATACAATAGAATAGGAAAATAGTCTCTTTATTTCAATCAAATCATGCCAAAAAATGTCTCGTCTACCATTAAAGCTCGCTCGCGCACTGCAGCAACGGCCCCAATCGCATTTGATGCAGATTCAAATATTACCCGTTGATCTTTCACATTGGTTGGATCATCAAACAACTACCTTTAACTCAATCTGACATGACCATCCACCATGGCAAAATGGACCACCACATTCTGCATCAGCAAGGAAATCCACGTGGTGCTCACCTGTGATATCACAATTATTAAAAACATTGCAACTTCCAATCACGTGATGGCGGGCAACCGTGGATCTCAATCATCGAAGATCCTTTTCATTCAAAATAGTAGCCAACTCGATCATTAAACATCGAGCACCTTTCCTGCCGAGATTAAAACATCTTCATCCATTTGAACCATGTGCATCTTACAATTGCTTTAGTAACCCGCTAGATAATGTATTAAAACTAGGTTAATGTATTAAAGTACTCCTATCATTCCTTCAACTTCACTAGATGTGACACGTGGCGCTCACTCGTGATATCGTGATCAACCAAAACTGTGTGGCAGGGTCATCATGGGATAGTGGGGAATGACTAAGATCAAACAACGATTCATCAACGATCATGAAAATTTATCCCTCTGCAAAAATAAAACATTTGTTAAAACAAAAGGAGATATTACTAGGTCGATGACAAATGATGACATAAGTTGTTTTTAAAGAGGGGAGTGCAGGGCCAACCTAGACTTAGGAAGGAATAAAGTTTAGCGAAAGAAATAAAACAACGGATCAAAAGGGGGCCAAACCTAGACAAATCAATGGGACTCAAGCTATTTTTAAAAGCCCTCCCCCAAAAGGTAATGACCAAATATATCCCAACCATGGTATAAGACAAGATAGTAGGGTTTTACATAAATACCTGAAAACAAATGTAAAACCCCAACCCTAGGCTTTCCTCAAACATCATGTAGAACCAGAAACATAGGCATGATCAAAAGGAACTTATAGAACAAAAAAAGAAGTTCCATCACAACA
Source organism: Sequoiadendron giganteum (assembly GCA_007115665.2). Taxonomy (NCBI): domain Eukaryota; kingdom Viridiplantae; phylum Streptophyta; class Pinopsida; order Cupressales; family Cupressaceae; genus Sequoiadendron; species Sequoiadendron giganteum. The sequence continues at coordinate 390,846,393 of CM021109.1, read as the reverse complement.
AAGTGTGTCATATGAAAAAGAATTATGTGAATATGGGTGTAATGTGATAATCAAAAGAGTAATAGTGCAAGTGTTGGATTTGTGATGTGAATTGAAGAGCAGAGCAAAGCAGAGCTGAGCAAAGAGCAGAATCAGTCTTTTGATCCAAAAATGTATCTATGAGCTTCATCAGGACTATAACCTGGCATAAATAGATGCTATCATCTTAGTTCAATCTTTAGATGGTTTTAATCTAAACTTTTGTAATCTAGTGATCCTTCCCTTTTGATCACTGAGCTCTAGGAAATGTGCCTGAATGCAAGTGCATTCTCTTTTGTAAACATTTATATTTGAGTACTCAAATTGTGGATTAACCTCCACCGTGGTTTTTCCCCTAACAGGGTTTCCACACAAAAATCTGTGTCATGGTATTATGAATGTTTCCTTTGAATGCTTGCATCTTTATTTTAATGTAATGATAGAATGGTTTAAGTTTTAGAGTAATAAAAGTTTAATATTTTCTGAACACTGATTCACCCCCCCTCTCAGTGTTCCCTTGAGTCCAACAGAAATCTCGAGGGAAGAAGTTATGCCAAATAATATTTTAGCATTCACTTCTGGAAAATATTCATGCAACATTGGACAGAATTGATGACAACTTCATGACCCCTCTACTACTACACTACTACATGGCTTGTAGGAATGAATGGTCGGTACCAAAATTCCCTTCGGTACGCTCTCTAGACCACACACCACTCAAAAATTGCTAGGGTGAGATAAACAAGTGCATTGAATTCCTTTTACGTGCAACAGGTTTTCTGAAAGACTGCTCGAAGGGATGGGTGAAGGAATTTGCGATGGCGAAGGGTCTTGATGGGGAGAGGTGGCCACTGGATGAGGAGGACTGGGAGATTAACATTAGATAAGAATGGGTTGCAAATGATACCAGGAGTTGGGAGGAGCAAGCAAATCCTCCTGCTCACAATGCTTGCGGTGGTGATTGCCTGGTTATCCAGAATGTAGCCAAATCCAAGAAGACCAACGAGGTCAAATGCAACAATGCCTAGTCCCATGCAATGGTGTGGTGGGTCTGTGTGTTGTCAAGTCTTTTTTGATTAGTACAATTTGGATTAGGAAATATAATTTTAGGTCTTAAGTCTGGAAATATGGTGAGTAACGGATGGGGGAAATACAATGCATAGCCTAGAAACAGTACAGATTAGGATTTTGCTAAAGTATGGACAAAATATTGTTTTCTCCCCAGTTTAAATTTGGTGACAAGGATGCAGACGTGGAAGATCTTTTGTCTCTTCTAGTTTTCTACACTTTATGCTTTTCTCTCTTTTATGTTTGGTGTATGTCGATACTCTTAGCAACAAGATATTCACCCCGTCAGATTTGTAAAAATTAGACTATCTGTTGCAACATTGAAACTCTTTCTAGACATGGAAGGTCTATAAGGAAAGAGAATCTCCAGAGTGAGCTAGTTCTCTGTATAATGATCCTATTCTAAAATCTTCTTGGGAAAGGGATAGAGAGAAAACAAAACTTAAAATTTATGACTTGAAATAATTTTAATATTGAATGATGAAATACTAACTATTATGGATTTTCCTCACAAAAAGCGTTCAAAAAACCAACAAAACTTCACAACCTCTCAAGAACAATTTCTTACATAAGTACTTTGCATGAAGGTCTGTTCAAAACACAACATGGAACCTGTATTTTTTGCACTTTTCTACATCAAACTACAGCCTAGGACATAACAAGGATTTCTTAAACTGAAAATCACAAGAATAACATCAACTAAACTGTAAATGGACACAAAAATGATAGGTAGGAATGCTATTCTTTATTCACTGTAGGAGTATGCCAAAATAATCTCACTGAGTACAAAATAATTTCAGCTCAAAAATGTGTAAGAGCCAAAACAGACTCAACTAGAAAACCCTAAGTTTTCTCCAAAGATATATGTTTCAAACCCTAATACGAGCTCTTGAAAAAATCTCAAGGAAAAGGTCCCAAAAACTGTGCAACAAGTTAGCATAAAAGTGGAAAGTCACACTTTTTGCATGCATCAATTGTCAAGCCTCTAAAAAAAGCAAAAAACTGCTTTTAAAGCAAGAAAACACCTTATCTCTCCAACTGAAAACCCAATTCCAGCCAAGAAGAAAAGTCAACCTTAACTGCTAAAAATAGCAAGAAAACAAAGCAATTTATAAAGAATTGCTTTGCTTTTGCTTTACATGATGCAATTTCTCTATTATTCCATTTTACAATTAAAAGATTAAAAAAATCTTTGCATATACGCCTTATATCTCCATTACAAAGTTTGATTTTTCTCATAAAAAATCATAAAAATATACAACTCCTCCTTAATAAGCCTAGTTACTAACCCTAATCCTAAGGCATATTATTCTCTAAATATCCTTCATGAATTTCATTTGATTTATATGCCTAAGGCAAAACAGTTTAATTAATTTCTAAAAATCAATCAAAGATGTTTAAGGCATGAAATACTTTATCAAATAGCATAAAGACTTAAAAAAAACTCCTAGTCAAATGGTCAACCTAAACCATGAATGAGATTTCAGCCACATAGAAGGAAAAAGACCCTATATTCGAATTAGGGCAAGCATGACAAAACCAAGGTGAAACCCTAAAATCACTTCATTTTTGCCTTTGACATTTTGAAAGAATGTTCCGCTGAGAGGAGATGCAGTGCCATGCCTATGCTCGACCCTAGCTTGTGAAGGCTTTGGAAACTTCAGACTCTCCTCCATTCTGGTCGACTTTTCTCCACTTTGGCTATATTCGACTTCCAAGCCGGTAAGCTCTTCCTTGCTCACTGCTTCTATATTTTCCTCCTTCACAACAAAACCCACGAGCTTTATTTTGAGAAAAATGGTTGTTATTTTTAGAAGGCATGCAAGCCAACTGTCTGGCCGTGCCATGATATTAAGCTGAAACCTTTTTATTATAAAAATATGTGTATTATCCTCCTGATAGGCTGCGGCATGATTTTAGTTAACTGAGGACTCTCCTTAATGAAGAAATGTGAACTCCCAGCATACTGTGTTTTGATTTTGATTTAGAATGTAGAAACCCATGTGGGTATTCTAGAAAATATGCCATTTTTTGCTAAATTTTAAAAACCCCCATATGGGTAACTGAAAAAGATGGTAAATCTGCATTTTGATGTAAACCCCATGTGGGTATCTTTGTATATGAATAAAATTCGTTCCTTACCAAAAATCTGTATGTTGGTTTTTTGCTATTTGTGAAGAAAAATGCATTTTAAATAAAACCCCAATGTGGGTATTTTTAAAATTTCGAAGAAAACTGTATTTTAACCTACATTTTCTGTTATATTTAAGCTCGAACATGGGAGCACTGTATAAAATCTTGCTTTCTGACAAAACCCCACCTGGGTATATAACATTCTGAGAACATATCTTGCTTCTGTATAAAAAAAAACCATGTGGGGAACTTAGATCATTGTAACCTTTCATTATTCTGATGGAAACCTGAGACTCTTCACATATCTCCATGCACTTTTATGCTCTTATTTATTCTGGCAACAAACTCTTCATGAATTCACCTATTCTTGACATAACCCCCATAACTTGCACTATTCACTATCATTGTTAAAAGATAGGACACTGCTGTTTCAAAACAGAAAAAATGAAACGACACTACCAAGCGAACAGTCTTAAAAAACAACAAAATAGTATTTGAAACAGTAGCTTGAAAGCATGATAGATTGCTAACTTTTACTATAACAATCTATCTAATTAGCATTCTTTTTCAATTTTCACTTCTATAGGTTGATCTGATTTAGCGGATTAAACCCACTATTCACCTGTAGCTTTCAGAAAGCATTTACCTGATTGTTATGAATGCACAGTTGGTTTAATGGTTTGATGGATAACTTTTCTTTACCCTCTTAGTTGCACTTCCTTTCTTGATGAATATGATGATTGCAATTACTATCCCGACCCTCTTGTAACATATAAGGGAAGCATGCTAGGCTCTACCCTTGTGGGAGCCTGTTCTTCCCCACATGCTTGGTCTTTGAAGATAAACAACTACATGGCTTTTCCTATACCTGCACGAGGAAACAAACAGTGTTAGCATAAAAAAGAATATATCATGATCGTGTTGATGTTTCTCCTTTAGCTCACATATCTGTACTTCCCTTGATTGTTTCAATGCATGATCAGTAGCATATTATATTATCGTTGATGGTTCATATAGGTATATTCATAGTCGGAGCCTGTGACATCCCTCTCTTCCTTCCTATAGGTCAATGGAGCTCGAAGAAAGACAAATGGTGCACCACTTCTGCGTTGGTCATCAACCAATCAGGCAATGATGATTATGTTTATACTTATGTGATTTTTTCCTTATGCATCTTCCATAGTGTAGTGTGCTGCTTATGATGCACTATGATAGTCACATTCACGGCTTATGTGGCTATTTGATTTTATTCCTTCTACTTTTTATTTGGAAAAGAAAAAATGCATTTCAATGCAAATTTCTACTAGCATTTGTATTCTCGCAATCAAATGAAATGTTGTAAATATGAATCACTTTATGAAATAAATGAAAGCATTTGAAAAGATTTATTGTTTAATGCTCGGTCCTGTACTTCATTTGACTGTAAAGCATTGAATAGCAAGTTATGAAACTTTGATTCCTCTTTTCAAAGCATGATTGTAACTTAATGAACTAAAACGAAGTGCAAAAATAATACTCAAGCATATTCAAAAATAATTGCATTTCACTTTGAAATATAACAACATTTAAATCAGCTCCACTATTTGAGCTATAGCAAAATATTGGTAAAATTTTGGCGATTTCCGCTAGATGCTTGCTAGCTAAGCATAGATCAGTTTCCTTTAAAAAATTCCATTGGGCATGAAGTCAAAACTACCCCTTCATGAACTCGAAAAAATTGAAACAACAACTCCAAAACAACAGCAAAACAAAACAAACAAAGCTGAAAGCAAACTAACAAGCCATGATGGCCAATAGAATAATGCGCAAGAATGCTTAGGGAAAGAAAAACAAAGCTACTGAAAAGAAATGTGCATAATGCACTTATTTGTAACAACTACTCTATTTATGTACAAGATAGAACTTATCTTAGAGGCAATGTTTGAGGTGGATCCCATTAACTGGGATAGACAACACCTCTCCAATCAGGTTTGAAAGTTGGAAAGCATTTTGCTCCTTGCACTCTGTGATTACATAAGGCCTGTCCCAAATTGCATCGAACTTGGAATGTCATCCAGGTCTGCTCTTGTATTCATTCCACTTGAAGACCAGATCACCAATGATAAAATCTCGTGGTCTTTCCTTCTTATCAAAAGAGCTCTTCATCTAAGCTTGATGTATTTCAAGCTATTTTAAAGCTTCCCTTCTAGTTTCCTCAAGTCCTACCAGCTGTGCAAACCGCACTTCAAGAGGCTGCTCATTCAACAATTCTAGTTCTTTCATAGAACTTAAAGTTAGCAACTCAATAAAAATGGGTAAATTAGCTTCTTTACCATAAGCAAGTACATAAGGAGAAAAACTAGTGGCCCTTTTAGGTGTCACTCTATCAGCCCAAAGGGCTAACTTAAGCTTTTTGTGCCATGTTCATTGATTGTCCTCGACAATCTTCTTGATTATCCAGATCAGATTCTTATTTGTAGATTCTGCCTATCCGTTTCCCTGCGGATAATAGTTAGAAGATGTATTCAAATAAATGTTATTTCTAATTGACCAATCAAAAATTCTTAAAATGATGAAGGCCAAACCATTATCATAAATTATAGAATCTGGAATACCAAATCTTGACACTAAATCTTGATAAAAATTAAGCACATAAGTCTCATTTGCTTCTTTTAAAGCAACCACCTCGGTCCATTTAGTAAAATAATTGGTGGTGGTCAGTATCCACCTATGACCCATGCTTGAAGGTGGGTTGATTGGCCCTATAAAATCTAAGCCCCACTTAGCAAAGGGCTGCTCCACTTGAATCGGATGCAGAGGTAAAGCTGCAAGCTTCTATTTTCTTGAAAACAAAGCACATTTTTCATATTTTTGGACCCAAGCAATGTCATCCTTGAACAAAATTGGCCAATAATAACCAACCCACATAATTTTTAGGGCTGTTGTTTTGGCAGCAAAGTGGCCTCTTGAAGGCCCATCATGAAACTCTGCTAAAAGCTTATCAACTCGGTTAGGTTCAATACATCGTAACAAAACACCTTGAAAATATCTCCTATACAAAATGCCATCAATAATTTCAAAAGGAATAGACTATAATTTGTAATACCTCCTTTTTGCTCTGTCTAGACCTTTGGGACATTTGCTAGTTTGCAAATAAAGCATCATTTGCTGCACCCAGGTAGCAGCAAAAACTAGAAAAACAACTGCATCATCATTGTTTAGCACTATGCCAACCTTTTCAATCTCCTCTAGGCTGCTGCCCACTGTGTTTTCTGCAATCTGTTCACACACACCCTTACCTCTGACAAGCTTGGTTATTTTAATATCTATGTCAAACTCCATGACCTTGGTTATCCAACCCGCACACTTATCATTAATTTCACGGTTCAACAAGAAATATTTAATAGTTGAATGCACAACTAGCAAATGAATCTTGCTGTTCAACAACATATGTCTAAATTTTTTAAAACTTCTTACAATAGAAAACACATGCTTCTTGACAAAGGAATACTTTACCTCATAATCATGAAGTACCTAGCTGAAAAAGGCCACTGGTTGCTCCAAACCTTTATCGTTCTGCTGGCAAAGCATAGCAGAAATAGTATCAACCCCTCCAAATGCATAAAGAATGAAATATTTGTCGTACTTTGGATTAATGAGGGTAGGGGCAGCTGCGAGAGGTTCTTTGATATGATCAAAGCTCCTTTTACCTTCCTTGGTCCAGGTGAAAGGTACATTCTTTTTCAGCATAAGAGTGAGAGGTTGCAACAAAGTTGCGATATTTGGTATGAACATCCTCACAAAGTTTATTCTTCCAAGAAAGCTTTGCAAGCCTTTCTTGTGAGTTGGTAATGGAAATTCAAGAATTGTAGAAATCCTTTCGAAATCTATGGAAATGCCTTGCTTTGAAACAATGTGTCCAAGGATTTTACCTTCATGTACAGAAAAAATACACTTCTTCGGATTGAGAGACACTCTAAACTCCCTGCATCTCTAAAAAATCTGTTCTAAATGAACAAGATGTTCATTAGCATTTCTGGAAAAAATAGTAATATCATCTAAATAAACCAGAATGATCTTGTTCATGAGGCCGTGAAAGGCCATATCCATTGCTCATTGAAAAGTTGCTCCAGCGTTGGATAAGCTGAAAGGCATCCTTTTGTAGGCCATCATGCCCCACTTAGTCATGAATGTTGTTTTGAATTGATCCTACTGCTTAACCAGAATCTGGTTGTAACCTGAATAACCATCTAGCAAAGAAAATTTGTTAGAACCGGAAACCACCTGTAAAATTTTCTCCATGGAAGGGAGTGGGTAGTGGTCTTTTAGTGACGCTCTATTTAAATCTTGAAAATCAGCACATAATCTGATCTCCCCACTTTTCTTCCTAACTGCAACTAGATTCGAGACCCAAGAAGTATGCTTGATGGGAAAAATGATAACACTTTCAACTAATTTATTCAGTTCGACTTTCATAAGGTGTTATAATTTGGGATTGAGAGGCCTCTATTTATGCCTGACTGGTTTTGCAGCAGACTCTAATTCAATAGTATGCTGGGCTAATTCTAGGTCAAACCCCTTCAAATCCTTATACTTCCAAGCAAAAATATCACTAAATTTCTGACATAACAGAATAAACTCCTACTGTTCCTCTTTATTACATACCTTTCCCAGCTTGAGAAGCTTACCTTTGAAGATTTTGACTGCTTCATAGTGTCCCTCCTTAATAGTTAGGCTGCACTTGTATCTCCTCATTTGGTCATCTGAATTGAGTGCAAATTCCAAATTCACCAAACCCCTTGGCAGCTTGTTAGTCCTCAATTGTACAATTTGATTGTCATACTGCTGCTGGCACTTTTGCTGGTTTCCATCTGCAAACTCAACTTCAACAATTAAAAAGTTTACAATTTTCTCATTGCTGTCAAAAACCTACAAACTCACATTATTGTCAGGAACAGAAGGTCTGACGACTATCTTTACATATTGGCGTGCTTCTATTTTGTGAATTTCATTTGGAATATCAATTTGAGCTCCTATAGCAGCAAGCCTATCTGCATGCTTATTTTCATTTCTAGGAACTGAACATATATTAAAAGCATCAAGATCCTCTATTAAATCCCATACACAATGCTTATATTTCTTAAGCAAATAATTCTTTGTACCATTTAGATTTCTAACTTGATTTACGATTAACTCAGAATCACCATAAACACACAAACATTTAATACCTCTTCTTCGGGCCCATTCTAGGCCATGTACAAGTGCTTCGTATTTAGCTATATTATTTGTACAGCTGAACGCAAATCTGAAAGCAGAGTAATAATTTTCTCCCTCTAGTGAAATCAGCATGGTCCCACCACCAACACCTATAGTGCTCCTCAAACCATCAAAATAGAGTTTCCAAAGTTCATTTTCCTGCCCCACAAGTTGTACTTCCCTTTTGATCAGGTTAGGCATATTAGAATCAGGTTCATGAATCATGTAAACCCCTAACCCTACCTCATATGTATGCTAGAAGGGATCAAGCTTGTGATATTCGGCTGCCCATTCATCTAGATTTATACTTTCTAAATGGGTGCTGTGGTCTAATGTCATGGTTTGCTCCTCCAGTATAGGGGTGACATAAAGGTTAGCGTTTATAGGACTCAAAACGTATGGTTCGATGTGGTAGTTGGCTAAAGGCTTAGACTTTATGGTTACCTTTGTACCATACCTTGTTCTAAACAATAGATGAGACCAATAAGATGACAAGAAACCCCCAAACTTGGCTATAAAATCCCTTGATAAGCAAATGGCAAACTGTGGTGGAAAATCGATTACATGTATGTCTTGATGAATCACAAAACTAGGAGATGCGTGCAAGGTAAGGGCTAAACTTTTTACTATACCAATAGTTCTAACAATAGACCCATCTAACTAAACTACACCCTTCTGCGGGTTGGGTTCGTAGACAAGAACTAAAGCATCAGCTAAGTTTTTAGGCATGACAGAGCTGCTTGCACAAAAATCAACCATGCAATTATCTACTAATTTATCCCCAATGATCAGAGTCAAATAAAATGGGGGAGGCTTTACCTCCTTACCTTTCTATTCGCTTTTACCTTCCGAATTGTTAGTGAACACTGCTTTGGTAGCACCTTGATTAGTATCATCAAAAATAGGCAACTCATCTAAAGCATCCTACAGCAAACTTTTTTGACTTGGGATGTGCAAAGCATCTAAAATAGACATGCTGACAGTATTCTTTCCGAGGTGCTCAACAATATTAAAAGAAGTAGTACTTACCTTCTACTGGTTTTTTGAAACAACAACATCATTCTGCTTCTACAAGGGCTGCAAATGTGTCTTTAACTACTCTTTGCCAGGTATCTCTTGCCCCTTTTGTAAAAACTGTACCTTGGATTGTGTTGCAACGATAGTGCTGGGTGTAGAAACCGGCTATTTATCTTTCGTAGGTTGTTGCTGAGAACTTCCAGCTTGCTGTCCTTGGTCCATTGCTCTCTTTTTCGATCTTTGTTGGTTGCGATAGGAGAAACTTGTTGATACTGGCCATTCACGCCATAGAACTCAGAACTCTTCCAGTTTGGCAAAGTGACCTCGAAACCTTCTTGCTGTTCCAAGTTTTGATTTGAAACGCTTTCTAAACCTGCATAATTGTTTTGAACCATCAAAGCCTGATTTCTCATGCCATTATCACACACTGATTGGTTATGAGGCTGATTGCATGGATAACACCAATCACAATCTTGGGTGATATTATTCTGAGGTACGAGCTCCTTTGATGAATTGGTTGTGTTTGGGTTGTATGGCTGGAAGGGTCTTGGATTAAAATTTCTCTTCCAACCCTGGTAATCATTCTGAAAAGCAGGCCTATTAGGCTGGTTCTGCTAATAAGTGGCTTGATAGGGTTTATGTTCATGACCTACTTGCTTCTTAATGCTCACTAGATCATTCCCAAAGGTCTTGAGTATACTCTTAATCTCCTAGATTTATTGGTTTTGGGCTTGAGCAACAATTTGCTGTGTTGCGATATGATAGCCTATTGCTGGGGCAGTGAGAACATTAGTGAAGGGAGGCAAAGTAGTAGGGGTAGGTGGCTGTATCTCAGGAAATAGTGGCATAGGATGTCTAGGAGCTATATCTCCATCCTGAATAAGGCAATTTTTGGCTCTAATGGTGATATCATAAGCATTAGGGAGCGTATGCCCACCCATAGGCTGGGTTATAACTAAAATTTTACAGTTCAAAGCTTTCAAGTAAAACTAAAAAGCATGAGTTGGTAAGGGCCTTACCATTGCAAGAATTCTGGCCCAAGTTCTCTAAAAATGATGATTGAAATCTGCCAAGTGTTCATGTGGTTCCCTTTGAATTATGCTCATCTATTCTAATAGGGACAGATTGTCAGACTTATCAACAAAAAATTTGTACAAACCGTTACCTAGTGCATCCCATGTTGCAATAGAGTTGGTTGCAAGGCCTCTGAACCACTATAATGCTTTACCCTTGAGCGATGCAGCCAAGAGCCTCAACACAACGTTCTCCTGAGTGATGTTGTGAACTGAACATAGGGTAGACACATCACGAATGTGCTCCACCGGGGTTGTGTGATCTTCTCTAGTGAAGAATGGTAGGCTTCTAAGGGCTCAACCAAGACATTGTCATGTTGAGCGATGACTAATGGACTGCCTCCATTAAAAGGTGCAAATAGATGTTGCCTTGGTGCTGCCATCGACGGTATCTGTGATATAGGAATTGGTACTCTTGGTGATAAAACAAGAGAGCTGAAAAATAGGAGGTTTTGATTTTGACCTCACTGGTGCTTCAAACAACCTCCTTTCTATTTTTCCAAGTCTTCATGGTGGGGACATCTATTGGTATCAAAAAGGTGCAATGCTTGATCTGGTTTGTACCTTTCTCATGCTCGAGATGCACTAGATTTGCATGTAAAAAATTAGAAGTCGGAGTCACCAGGTATATTCAAACAAGCCTCCAAAAGGCTGAGAAACCTGCTACATACACCAAACAACAAGTTTTGGAAATAAATTTTTTATGAAAATGATTTTCAGATTGTCCCACTGGGCATGCCAAAAACTGTTAGCAACCAGATATACACCCCGTCAGATTTGCAAAAATTAGACTATCTATTGCAACATTGAAACTCTTTCCAGATGTGGGTGGTCTATAAGGAAAGAGAATCTCCAGAGCGAACTGGTTCTCCATATAATGATCCTATTCTAAAATCTTCTTAGGAAAGGGATAGAGAGAAAACATAACTTAGAATTTATGACTTGAAATAATTTTAATATTGAATGATGAATACTAACTATTCTGGATTTTCCTCACAAATAGTGTTCCAAAAACCAACAAAACTTCATAACCTCTCAAGAACAATTTCTTACATAAGTACTTTGCATGAAGGTCTATTCAAAACACAACATGCAACCTGTATTTTTTGCACTTTTCTGCATCAAACTACAACCTAGGACATAACAAGGATTTATTAAATTGAAAATCACAAGAATAACATCAACTGAACTGTAAATGGACACAAAAATGATAGGTAGGAATGTTGTTCTTTATTCACTATAGGAGTATGCCAAAATAATCTCACTGAGTGCAAAACAGTTTCATCTCAAAAATGTGTAAGAGCCAAAATAGACTGAACTAGAAAACCCTAAGTTTTCTCCAAAGATATATGTTTCAAACCCTAATCCGAGCTCTTGAAAAAAGCTCAAGGAAAAGGTCCCAAAAACTGTGCAACAAGTCAGCATAAAAGTGGAAAGTCACACTTTTTGCATGCATCAACTGTCAAGCCTCTATAAAAAGCAAAAAATTGCTTTTAAAGCAAGAAAAACACCTTATCTCTCAAACTGAAAACCCAATTCCGGCCAAGAAGAAAAGTCAACCTTAACTGCTAAAAATAGCAAGAAAATAAAGCAATTTATAAAGCATTGCTTTGCTTCTGCTTTACATGATGCAGTTTCTCTATTATTCAATTTTACAAGTAAAAGATTAAAAAAATCTTTGCATATAGGCCTTATATCTCCTTTACAAAGTTTGATTTTTCTCATAAAAAATCATAAAAAATATACAGCTCCTCCTTACATATTTTAATTGTTTTCTCAAAAAATAATTAAAATAAATATTAATAAGCCTAGGTACTAACCCTAATCCTAAGGCATATTATTCTCTCAATGTCCTTCATGAATTTCATTTGATTTATATGCCTAAGGTAAAACAATTTAATTAATTTCTAAAAATTAATGAAAGATGTCTAAGGCATGAAATACTTTATCAAATAGCATAAAGACTTAAAAAAAAATCCTAGTCAAATGGTCGATCTAAACCATGAATGAGATTTCAGCCACATAGAAGGCAAAAGACCCTAAATTCGAATTAGGGCAAGCATGACAAAACCAAGGTGAAACCCTAAAATCACTTCATTTTTTCATTTGACATTTCGAAAGAATGTTTTGCTGAGAGGAGATGCGTCGTCATGCCTATGCTTGACCCTAGCTTGTGAAGGCTTTGGAAACTTCAGACTCTCCTCCATTCTGGTCGACTTTTCTCCACTCTGGCTATATTCGGATTCTAAGCAATGGTAAGTGCAACCTCATGGTTTTTTGATAACTCTTCTCATTGTTTGAAAATAAATGACAAGCCATAAGGCTGTGGCTTCTCCACTATTCTTCTCTAATTTCCTTTACATTTTTTTACTGTGCTTGCCTTGTTTCCACCTTGGGCGCCATGAGAGGGCTCGACCCAAGCATTGTGAGCTCCAAAATGAACTAGGCATGGCTTGTGAGTTCTTGAACAACAACATAATCAGTAAGCTCTTCCTTGCTCACTGCTTCTGTATTTTCCTCCTTCACACCAAAACCCACAAGCTTTATTTTGAGAAAAATGGTTGTTATTTTTAGAAGGAATGCAGGCCCATTGACTGGACGCACCATGATATTAAGCTGAAACCTATTTATTATAAAAATCTATGTATTATCCTCCTGACAGGCCGTGACATGATATTAGTTAATTGAGGACTCTCCATAATGAAGAAATGTGAAGTCCCAGCATACTATGTTTTGATTCTGATTTAGAATGTAGAAACCCATGTGGGTATTCTAGAAACTACGCCGTTTTTTGCTAAATTTAAAAAACCCCCATATGGGTACCTAAAAAAGATGGTAAATCTGCATTTTGATGTAAACCCCATGTGGGTATCTCTGTATATGAATAAAATTTGTTCCTTAGCAAAAATCTGTATGTGGTTATTTTGCTATTTGTGAAGAAAAATGCATTTTAAATAAAACCCCAATGTGGGTATTTTCAAAATTTCGAAGAAAACTATATTTTAACCTGCATTTTCTATTATATTTGAGCTTGAACATGGGAGCACTGTATAAAATATTTCTTTCTGACAAAACCCCACCTGGGTATATAACATTCTAAGAACATATCTTGCTTCTCTATAAAAAAAAAAACCATGTGGGGAACTTAGATCATTGTAACCTATTATTCTAATGGAAACCTGAGACTCTTCACATATCTCCATGCATTTTTATGCTCTTATTTATTCTGGCAACAAAATCTTCATGAATTCACCTGTTCTTGACATTACCCCCATAACTTGCACTATTCACTATCATTGTTAAAATATAGGACACTGCTGTTCCAAAACAAAAAAAATAAAATTACACTACCAGGCGAACAGTCTTAAAAAACAACAAAACAGTATTCAAAATATCAGCTCGAAAGCATGATAGATTGATAAATTTTACTAGAACAAGCTGTTGAATTAGCATTCTTTTGAAAATTTCACTTCTATAGGTTGATCTGATTCAACGGATTAAACCCACTATTCACTTGTAGCTTTCAAAAAGCATTTATGTGATTGTTATGAATGCACAGTTGGTTTAATGGCTTGATGGATAACTTTGCTTTACCCTCTCAGTTGCACTTCCTTTCTTGATGACTATGATGATTGCAATTACTATCCCGACCCTCTTGTAACATATAAGGGAAGCATGCCAGGCTCTACCCTTGTGGGAGCCTGTTTTTCCCCACATGTTTGGTCTTCGAAGATAAACAGCTACATGAATTTTCCTATACCTGCACAAGGAAACAAACAGTGTTAGCATAAAAAAAAAATTATCATGATCATGTTGATGTTTCTCCTTCAACTCACATCTCTGTACTTCCCTTGATTGTTTCAATGCATGATCAGTAGCATATTATATTATCGTTGATGGTTCATATAGGTATATTCATAGTCAGAGCCTGTGACATCCCTCTCTTCCTTCCTACAGGTCAACGGAGCTCGAAGAAAGAAAAATGGTGCACCACTTCTACGTCGATCATCAACCAATCAGGCAATGATGATTATGTTTATACTTATGTGATTTTTTCCTTATGCATCTTCCATAGTGTAGTGTGCTGCTTATGATGCACTGTGATAGTCACATCCACAACTTGTGTGGATATTTGATTTTATTCCTTCCATTTTTCATTTAGAAAAGAAAAAATGCATTTCAATGCAAATTTCTACTAGCATTTGTATTCTCTCAATCAAATGAAATGTTGTAAATATGAATCACTTTATGAAATAAATGAAAGCATTTGAAAAGCTTTATTGTTTAATGCTCGGTCTTGTACTCCATTTAACTATAAATCATTGAATATCAAGTTCTTAAACTCTGATTCCTCTTTTCAAAGCATGACTGTAACTTAATGAACTAAAATGAAGTGCAAAAACAACACTCAAGCATATTAAAAAATAATTGCATTTCACTTTTAAATATAACAACATTTAAATTAGCTCCACCATTTGAGCTGTAGAAAAATATTGGTAACAGATAGAATTTTGGAGCATGTGGATATTAAGCCTTCTGGCCTGAAGCTTGTTTTGCTCCTTCATTTCTATAAGAAGGAATTCAAGGCCAGAAGTACTGGTTCATTGTTCTGTATTGATCACAAAGAATTTTGTAAAGGGAATACATAGAAGATTTTAGAGTTTTGTCTTAGGTTTTGAGCCAATCAGTCTGCATATGTAATTTTGATAACAATACTAGCAATTGAATACAAAATGGTTGAAATTCAAAACCATTTCTCTCCTATGTACTTATTTCATAAATTATGAATATTATGATCAAGGATTATCTTATTTATCAAAGATTGTGTGAATGCAATGCAATAGGAATTTATAAGTAGTGTGATAAGTTTTGTTCTTTAAAAATTGGTGTAGAATCACATATCGAATTCAATACCATGGAATACAATATAAAATATAAAATATCACAATTCCATGGAATACAATATAAAATATCATCAACTATAGTTTGGAATATGATTCATGAAGTGCAATATAAAATAAATATTATGAAGTGCAATGATTCACAATTTCATGGAATACAATATAGAATATCATCAACTATAGTTTGGAACAATGGAAACTAATTCATGAAGTGCAGTATAAATACTTAAAAGCTGCTATTCACTTCCATTTACCAAATGAAGTCAGGGTCCTCAAACTAACGCTCAACTTGAGATAAAGTAAAAGAGTCATCCTGATTTTGAGTCTGCTCTTCATTTTCTTCAGCCTATGTCTCAAATTCAACATTCATTTTGTCACTACCATTTTGATTTGTCCCATTGCCACTGCCAGTGCCACCAATGCCACCAGTACCAACATTTGGAATTGGAGTGTTGCACAACTTGGTGCCTCTTCTTTCACACATGGACCTCCAAATTGTGAGTGCCCTTTCAATTTTTTTTTTTTTAACATTATACGTAGTTCCTTTCATCCTTAAGCAATTTTCCAAATTCTTGCCTATTTTGTTTCTTAACTTTGATTTCAAAATTGTCAATGTACTAAAAACTCTCTCATCCTCCACCAACCCCAATATCATTGTTTGACATAAATCAACAAGTTTGAAATATTCTAATATTGTACCATGCAATATTCACTCTGACCCAAGTTTGTCCAAACCTTTTTAATTGATCCCAGTTCAAAGGCCTTCTTCATTCCCATGGAATCATATTGGTCCCTCATGAATATTGAAAAATTATTACATTGTTCTCTAAGCTTATCTTTATTTAGAATTCCTTCTATTGTCTACTCATTGCATGTTACACTTTTCAAAAATTGTTCGATCAAGATTTTTACTTTATAATAAAAATATTTTGGGTTATCTTGGTTTACCCAAAATTGAGGATACACAATACCCATGTCTTCAAGTATTTCATTTTGAGGGAATTTTTCACAAATCTTTGAGGAAAGAGATTTTGCAATTTTCTTCAAATGATCACTAACAGATTTAACAATGCCGTTAAAATATTCCTCATTAACAGCTACTTCTTTGGTAGAGTGCTTGGCTATCTTACATTGGTACATTGGTATCTCATATCCATTTACATAGACAGATAAGTGCTTACTTGCATTAAACTATAAATAATTATCAGGATTATTCAAATCAATAATTTTTTGCCACATGAAATAATTTGGGCCTTCTTGTGTTAGATCTAGATATAGATGATTGAGGGCCAAGCATGTATGTTTACATAGATTGACATATTCATAAATATACATAGTTTTGTCTTGGGATTTCTTCACAAGATTGTTCAACAAATCCAACATGGGGAGAAGACTAGCTAAAGTCAAGAGTGTCTCTATATTTCTTAACCTATGTAAGAGGTCATGAGATTTGTCTACTGTGCTACAATGCTCGTACATCACTCTAATCAAGGATTGATATTCTGAAAGAACTCGTTGCACTGGTCCATGTAGGGAGATCCATCTGGTATCAACATCCTTGAGAAGCTTGTTTCCTAGTATTATTCCCTCAGATTTTTTTTTAAATTCTGTGAAATGTTTGGGACTTCGGTAGAAGTATGTGTAGATATCGCGGACTAGATTTTAAACTTTTGATAGTGTAGGAAACTTACTTAAAATTTTGAATGCTAAATTCATTTTGTGGGCCATGTAGTGAATGCCAAGCATGTATGGTCCACAAGTAGTTTATAACTTTGTGTAAACATCACTCCTTTGACCTTGCATCACTGTAGCTCCATTAGCTCCTACACACACCAACTTTTTGGCAATTGTCAACTCATCTATACATACAATTTCATTCAAATATTTCTTGACTAGTTCAAATAAATTTTGCGATGTTGAACTGTCCTTCATATTATAAACACAAAGAAGATGAGCTTGGTGAACATGTTGTTCTATAGTATACAAATGCATATAGACCCAAGAAGAATTGTCTACCGTAGTAACTTCATCTAAAGATAATGCAATGAAGTTTGACTCTTTTAATTTCTCCTTTAAATATTCCTTTTCCACTGCAGCAAGACAATTTTCTCATTCCCATCCAACGTTTACTGACCAATGTGAGAAGGGAAAGTGAGGAACACCCAAAAAGAATAATAAACTAGAATATTCTAGGTAGTCTGTCATAGGACACCCTCTGGATAAAATATGAAAAACAACACTCATCTGAACAATTTTTGATAGATTTTCTCCTTCCTTTGCTTTTCCAAATTGAGCCTCAAGTGTACCTTGACATGCAGCAAGCTTCAACATTCTTTGCTTATGCTGTTCATATTCTATGACCTACTTAACATGAAGACATTCTTCCTTTGATTTCCATCATACGACTGATTGTTCCTTTCCATCTATGATTTTTTTCATAAACTTTACTGATATGATTTTCTATAGTATCAAGCTTTAGCTGCAACTTCTTGTCTCTTCCACATTTCCAACTACAAATCGTACACTTGCATTCTGTTGATTTTTCAATATTGTTTGCTTTCCCCATTGGTACAATGAATGGGTACTTTGACAACCAACCAAATTAAAAATCCATTGTCATTTCCAACTCACACCTCATTTTTGATTTTCCTTTTCCTTTCTTGCTACCAACATCATCTTGATCCAAGTCAATTATCTCATTCTAGCTAACTAGGGTATCCCTTGGAACATATTCTGTGGTATTGCCATCCTCATTTGATACATTTTGATATAACTCAATGCCAATCTCACCTTGACATTCCAGTGGCGGTGAGGTATTGTGAATGCCTTATTCATTAATATTTGGTGGAAGAGTTGATGATGTAGCTCCATCCTGATCTGATGGATCATAAGCATTGCCAATTCTCAATTAAGATTGTATGGTACCTCTACGTTTTGGGAATTTTGATGTCCCCCCAGTCCCTTCAATACCTTGAGGATTCTTACCCTTGTTGCTCGACATATTGATCTCTCATTTCGAATAAAATCTGGAAAAAATGTCTTCTTGTTTAAGAAGGACAAAGAATATAGATCCCATTCCCTACTCAATATAATCTTTAAAATTAAAGCAAGAATGGAAAAGAGATAAAGAAATCTTATTATTATAACTAATAACACTATGAAGAAATGATCACTCACCTTTAAGTCTATGTTTTGGGCTTTCGTTGACTTCCGAATTGAGAACCTCAAAACTGAACAAAATGTGCAAGAATAAATGATAGTTTTGATTGTATTTATATCAGTCCATATATGGTAAATTCCGTTGGATTTTTAAATGGTATATTAAAAATTTGGCGAATCCCACGTGCTTGTACAATGATACATTGTAATTTTCAAGGTGAAATGTGTCATGAAATGTAATTATTTTTTAATGTTATTGGCAAAATAGGTCCTCATAAGCAACTATTTATAAATTTTAATTGGCGAAATGGGTCTTCACAAGCAACTATTTGTAAATTTTAATTGGAAAAATGGGTCCTGATATAATGTTGTTTTAATAGTATTGGCGAATATGTAGGTGTTTTATTACATGCTTCCGAGATTCCAAAAGAAAATATTAATTAGTCCATTTGAAACATGTAGTTTGTTATGGTGAATTTGTTGCTTAAATATGCCTCATAAAAGAAATTGTTGGTGAATGGACATGCATTGGATGGATAGTTCATAAAATCTAGGCAATTTGGACACCCTATTGGGTGTGATTAATTCACCAATTTTGACTTGGCGAATTACTAGAATTCACCAATTTTGACTTGGCGAATTACTAGAATTCACCAATTAGTGAAGATTCACCACTAAATTTTTCCCTTCACATGACGCCTTTTTGCCAGGTTTTCATCATGGTACTTATCCAAAGCGCCATAAAAATGGTTTTCACTATTGGACAATTTTTTTTCCTTACTATTTTTCTTTTTTTTTTCACTATCACAAAGACGCCTGTTTGCCAGGTTTTCATTAGGGTAAATTTTTTTATATCGACTTGATGTTTTGTATGATTGCTAATTGTTCTGAATCCTTTGATGGTGTTGATGTAGATACTGGTGTCATGATATGCCAATACTGACCTTTATGGAGTAGTTATCTTATCAGGATCATAACACTTGTATGCAACTAATTGATGTCATTGTGATCCTCTTTGATACTAGGTTTGGCCTTATCAAAATACACACATTGTGATAGAGTTCCATTTGAGTCCTTATGATAAAGAGTTGCTACCAAGATGTGATGGATTCATGAGGTATATATCTTTTAAACTTTAGGCATGATGTAGGATTATGATGGATGATGGTAGATGTGGAAGGATTATTTAGACATTTGCATGAATCAATTTTTATTTTCCAAACTTGGGATGTTGGATGGAAGAGTTTGGAATTTTGATTGGGATAGCATTTGGAACCAACATTTTTATGTCTTTCTTGATGACAATTTTGAAGGAGGTGGACATTTATCATATGTGGGAGTCCTCTTTTCTTGTTGATCCACATTTTGATTGACTTTTTGAGTTGGAATATTTTCTTTGGGATCCATTTTAACTTCATTTGTCCACTTGGATTTTTGTTTGATTCAATGACATTTGACATTTGATTTTGAACTTTGGATTTGTAATAATTTTCGTTTTGTTGGTTCCAAATGGAAGGTTTATTCATGTTGGAATGACAACTTATTGTGTGGATGGAAGGAGTGTTGGAAGCAACCTTATGGAAATGACTACTCATGGACCCCATTTTGATGTTTGTATTAGACCCCCAATATCGAGGAGGTACCACTAACATCATTTGATTCTCTGATTGAAGAATAACTAGGACCTTGATATCTAGGATTTGCATAAAATTGTACTGGTTCTATAATGCCTTTCTCATGTAGGCCTAGTCCTTTTCCTTGATATTGCATACTCTGACATATTCTGTTTGTGATGGGGTATTTTTTATTTTGAAAGCAAGATGTGAAACCATCATTTTATATGTGTAAATTTTTGCTTGGAATCTTCTCATTTGAAAGAAAGCTTGCTTTGACAAAGGTTGATGCTCCTAGTTGATAGGATGTTTTAGATTTATCATTTATCATGCTTGTTTCTTCTTGATCATTTGGGATGTCGATATGATCTGTGGTAGATTTTGTATCTTCTTCTTTGAATTGATCCATATTAGCTTCTTTGTGTTCTCCCTTGAATTGATCAATAGTAGCTTCTTTATGCTCTTCTTTGATGTTATCCATACCATTGATTTGATTATCTATGTGTCCAAAGGAGGCAAGTTTCTCATTTTGGGAAATGGAGGTGTTTTGTGTTTGGATGGGATCATCTTCAAATGTTTGGTCATGAATGGCATAAAGGTCGATGGGAGGATCATTTTGGACTTAATGTTCAAGGGTAGGATCTTGGTCAAAATTAGGTGCATTTTGGATGACATGATTGAGAATGAAATCTTGATCAAGGATATGTGTATTTTGGATGCCATGATTAGCTAGAAGGATCTCTTTGATGGACTTAAGGATGGGGTCATGAGATGGATTGGTTCGATCTTGATATGAAGGTGAAGCTATGATTTCATGCTTTGGACTTTCTTTTTGACATGTATCCTCAAGTTTAGGCAACGAAATTTGATTTTGGATAAGGATATGATTTTCTTTGATAGACCCAAGATTTTTGCATGGCGATAATGAAGCTTCAATGGCAAGATTTTTTTCAATATTGGTAGGAAATGGAGGACATGATTGTGAAAAATGGTTGGATGGTGTAGGATAAGCAATGTGATTGGATTTCCTAATTTTGTTTTCATTTAGGATTCAAACAAGTTCCTTTTCTAGTTATCCTTGGAGAGCATTAATTAATGTGATTTTATTGGATGGTATTGTAGTTTGGGATGGAGTGGATGGAAATGGGTTAGTGGATGATGGATTAGGATAAGATGTGGAGGATTGGAATGGACTAGTGGATGATGGATTATGATAGGATGTGGAGGATTGGAATGGACTAGTGGAAGGCTGGTTTCCCTTGTCAAGGTTAGGATAAGGATGATTAATGGAAATTTGTTGGGGATTAATGGTACGGATTGTGTCAAGTGACTCTTGATAGTGAGGGTAGATGGATGAAGGACTCAAGCTTATGGATTGTTGGTAAGAAGGGTATGTGAGTGGTTGGTATTGACGATTGAGGATTGATTGTTATTCAACTTGACTACGAAGAGGATCAACGTAAAGTGAAGACATGGTCATGAATTTGGATTAGGATGGATAAGGCAAACTTAGTGAGGACCATACAAAATTTGTGACCTTTGGATGACAATGCAAGGTGCCAATGCAAAATGGATATGAAACTATGCTATTCTTTTGTGATTTTTAAGGATATAAGGATGCAAAGTGCTAATGTACCTAAGACCATGATTAAGGAATGGTGATATGATAATGAACCTATGACCAAAGGATATGCTATGCAAGAATGATGATGACCAAAGTATATGTTTTTTGGGGAATTTTGGGATAATATAGGGATGTGGAGTGATAATGCAAGGGTAATAATGACCTTATGACCAAAGGATATGGCATGAAAATGAAGCAAAATGCTAAATGATGCAAGATGGTATGGGACTAAGCTATGTTTTTGTGATTTTTTGTATTATAAGGATATGAGGATGCAAGATGATCATGCAAGGATAATGATGACTTTGAGACAAAAGAGTGAAGCTAAATGAAGCTAAATGAAACAAATGGATGTAAAGGATACCAAAGATGGACTAATTAATGATGAAGGATAATAAAAAGGAGACTAAATGATGCTAAATTAATGATCAAGGGTAGTGATGCAACTAAGGATAAGGTGAAATGAAACTAGGTTTTTGTGTTTTTGAGATATAAGGATGCAAAGTGAAAGTGCAATTTAAGTCCAAGACTACGGATTGATAGAATGATAATGAATCTATGGTCAAAGGGTATGATATAAATGATAATAATAAAGATATGAATTAAAAAATTTGAGACAAAGGATGGAAATCGAGCTAATGTAGGTCCAAGATAACAAACCCAAATGTCATTGAACTTTGTGATGACCAAGATGATGGATTTGACAAGGTGAGTCTAAACTAGGACACAAGTTTGAGAGCCAAATTTTTCACCAAGATGATAAAGACAAAGGTTGATGAATTAAAAGATAAAGGTCAATGACAAGTTAGACAAGTAACCAAGGACTATCCAAAGGCTTGATAATTTTTCTATGTCTGAAATCTAGAAGGTATGTGGAACCTAAGACCTAAGATTAATTATGCAAGGAAAACGTGACCTAAGGTGTGTTGGGTGTTGTGGTTGTATTGCTAATATGTGGTTGTCATTGATTTCAACACTATTAACATTGGTGATGCTTAAGGCTGTATATATCGAGGAGATTGGGAAAATTGCAAAAAAAATATATTACAGAAAGACAGTGAAGCTGAGAAGGTCAAAGTGGTGGTAAGTGTTGTAAGTTGATAATCAGGTGGTGTGCACAAATGCGTTTGTTGCTCAATCTATCTAGTATGTTGTCCAAAAGTTTCAATGGTACACTAGATTTCAAAGGAAATGCTATTATGTTGAAGGTGTTACTGATGATGATTCTGATAAAGAAACTGGAAATGAAGATGAATGGGTATTCATTGCTATCAAAGAAAATGGTCAGATGTCCACTGAATCTGCTAGTAATGTGAATGTTGAGAAAGCTCTTGCAACAAAAAATGAAGAAAAGGATGAATGGGTAATTGATAGTGGATGCTCACATCATATGAATGGTGAAAAAAGCAAGTTTGTAAGCTTGGAAAACTATGATGGTGGTGTTGTAAGATTTAGAGACAACACTTCTGGTGTGATTCGTGCAAAGGCACTATTTATTTTGGTGGTAAGCACAATACTAATGATGTTCTTCATGTAAAAGGATTAAAGCATAATTTCTTGAGTGTTGGACAGATGGTAGACAAGGGTTACAATCTTTAGTTCAAGGATGGTAAGTGCAGAATAAGGGGAAGTTCTAGAAATATGATTGCTTTAGGTACAAAGACAAAAGGTAATATTTTTCACTTGAGTGTTGCTACTGAAATTTGTTTAATTTCTCAAATTGATGCAAGCTGGTTATGGCATAGGAGGTTGTGTCATATGAAATTTGATAACATTTTCAAGATAAGCTCTACTCAAGCAGTCAAAGATCTTCCTAAGTTAATGAAGCCTACTAACACTATGTGTAAGGAATTCCAAATGGGAAAACATACCAGAAATTCTTTTCAGAGAAAACAATACAACTCTAATGGAATACTCGACTTGATACATATTGATCTATGTGGTCCATTCAAAATCAGAAGTCTTCAAGGTGAAAGGTAATTTATGTTGCTTATTGATGATTACTCTAGAATGATATGGGTTGCTTTCTTAAGAGAAAAACATGAAGCATTATAAAAGTTCAAAAGCTTCAAAGCTATGGCATAAAATGAGATAGGTCAGAAGATCAAATGCCTAAGGTCAGACAGAGGTGGTGAATTCACTTCCCGGGAATTCAATTCTTTCTATGAAGAGCACGGAATCCAAAGACAACTATCTGCTCCCCGAACCCCTCAACAAAATCGAGTTGTTGAAAGAAAGAACAAAACCATTCTAGACACTGCTAGAACCATGATGTTGGAAGAAAATATTCCTCATTTCTACTAGAGAGAATCTGCAAGTACTACTGTGTATACCATTAACCAAGTGAATGTCAATGGTAATTCTCGTAAGACTCCTTTTGAGCTATGGTTTGGTTATAAGCCTACTATCAAATATTTCAAAATTTTTGGAAGCACATGCTACATCAAGAAAGATGATGATATGAGAAAGTTTGATGTTAGAAGTGATGAAGGAATCTTTTTAGGTTACTCTACTAAGAGCAAAGCTTACTGGTGCTTTAATAAAAGGTTGAAGAAAATGGTTGAAAGTGCAAATGTAAAAGTTGATGAAGATATTGTTAGACCATCCAGATGTAGTGGATATGATTCAGATGATCAACATGATAGTAATAACAATGGTAATAATGTTTAGACACAAAATCAACTTCAAATTTTTCTGGTGAACCAAGAGAATTAGGAAGCATAAACTAGCAGAAGTGCAGAAGAAAGAACACAAGAACAAGAAGTGAGAGAAAATCCTAAAACTCCCAAGTATGTAAGGTGAAATAATTCTGATAGTCAGATCATAGGAGATAAGAGCAAAGGTGTGCAAACTAGAAGAAGAATTTTAGAAGATTATTTTCTAATTTCCAAAACTGAGCCTAGCAATATCAATGAAGCATGCAAAGATGAATATTGGATGGAAGCCATGAAAGAAGAACTAATGCAGATAGAGAAAAATGATACATGGGATCTTGTTCCTAGACCTCAGAACAAAAATGTGATTGGAACCAAATTGGTGTTTTGGGATAAGTTGAATGAACAAGGTGAAGTGGTTAGAAACAAAGCAAGACTAGTTTCTCACAGATGGAAGGTATTGATTTTGAAGAAACTTTTACTCGTGTTGCTAGAATTGAAGCTGTAAGATTATTTTTTTCTTATGCTACTTTCAAGAATTACAAAGTCTATCAAATGGATGTAAAGCCAACATTTCTAAATGGTGAGCTACAAGAGGAAGTCTATGTTGAACAACCAGATGGATTTCAACTGACTGACAAAGAAAAAATGGTATGCTAATTGAAGAAAGATCTATATGGACTTAAGCAAGCCCCCAGAGCTTGGTATGCTAGATTGGATAAATACTTGTTGAAACTTGGATTCAATAAAGGAACTGCTGATAGTAATCTGTATTTCAAGTTGGATCAAAATAAAGAATTGATCATTGAAGTCTTTGTTGATGACATTATTTTTGAAGGTAATGATGATTTTTGTATGAAGTTTGTTAATGAAATGAAAAGTGAGTTGGAAATGCCAATGATAGGAGAGCTGAAATTATTTTTAGGATTGCAAATTACTCAGTTAGATGATGAAATTTTTGTATCTCAGTCTAAATATGTAAAAGAGTTATTGAAAAAGTTTGGCATGGAAGACTCAAAGCCAGTTAGTACACCTATGGTAACCGGATGCAAACTTACACATAATGATGATTATCCTAAATCAAATAAAACAAGATACATGTCAATGATTGGTGGATTACTCTATTTGACTCAGACCAAGCTAGATATAATGAATGCTGTATTTATGGTTGCTAGATATCAAGCTAATCCTAAAGAGTCTCATGTGATTGCTATGAAAAGAATCTTGAAATACCTGAAAGGGATAGTTGATCTTGGTCTTTGGTATCCTAGGGATGATGATCTTATCCTGAGTGCTTTCAATGATGCTGATTGGGTAGGAGATGTGGATGGTAGGAAGAGTAATGGTGGTGGTGCATTCTTAAGAAAGAAGTTGGTATCTTGGCTAAGAAAAAAGATTTTTTTGTTTCATTATCTACTGCTGAGGCAGAATATATTACTGCTGCAAATAGTTGTACTCAAGTACTGTGGATGAAGAAAATGTTGAGAGATATCATAATTGAATATGAAGAACCGATTGCCATATTCTTTGCCAATTCAAGTGCCATAAACATTTCTAAGAATCCAATGCTGTATTCAAAGACAAATAATATATCCATCAAATATCACTTCTTGAGAGACAAAAAATTTAGATTGGAGTATATACCTGTTATGCCTTGCATAACCACCCCATCTTTTTCTTTGGTCAAAAAGGGTCCCCCTTTGTTTTTTTATCTTTTGTTGATTTTCAAACAAGGCTTGGAGTCTTTCCTTTCAAACACTTTGTTTTTCTTTGGTTTAGTCTGTCGAAACTGGAGCCGGAACCAAATCGGGTTCTGAAACTTCTTTCAAAACTCTTTCCTATCCTCGTCCCGACAGTCTTTCTTTTTAACCTTTTGTTTTATCTTTGTTGGATCCAGAGCCGGAGTGGATGTTAAGTTGGTATTTATTCAAAATGGGAAAATTAGAATTCATCCTGTCTCCGCCTCCGCTTTTTGAACTTTTGTTTTAGACTAAGTCCTTATGTTTAGTTTTCTTGTTGTCGGTCATTTGTTTTATTCTTGCATTTGGTTTTGTTTTATGCTTTGTTGGTGGACCCGGACTCGGAACGAGAACGAAGTTGGGAAATTCCTTAAGTTTCCAAATCCGTTTTCATTTCGATTCCGCTCCCACCGTTTCTTGGTTGTTGAATTTTTACTGAAGTCACACTGCAGTAATGTGTTAGTTCTTCTCCAGTTTTGACTCTGCTTAACTGCATTTAATGCGTTAATGACAACTGCCATGCTTAGGTAGAAACTCAAGGTTTTACCTTGATTAGGGATTAAACGGGTGATTATTATCATTGTTAAGAAATCAAAGAGCGAAGTAGAGCAACAACGGAGTTCTTCTGAGTGAATCGATTGAAAGGGGAAGGGATAATTGCTTACGGATTTCTTCAGAAGGTTTTCCAAGTTTTGCGTTCGAGGTAGGGTTCCTATTCTCATTTTTCTTTTATTTTGCTTTCGTATTTTCTTGTTTGTGTTTGATCGTTTTGCTTTGGGCAAGTTCACTATCTCAGTGGTTTTGCATGTTTGTTTTTTTCTTTCTTTATTTATTGCTATTCTTGATTTTGTTTTTGCTTGTGTTTCTGGTTTTCAGTGAGTTAGGGCACGGTCATTTTCACGTTTTTTCATGATCGTGTCATGCTGCATTAGGTTTTAAATGTGTAGATGAGTTAGGGTTCCACAGTAAAATAGATTAATTAGGGTTTTATAGTGAGGTAGATTAAATCCAAGTTTTACAGTGAGTTAGGGTTTGTGAGATCTTGTTTTTACTTAGGGGTTTTTTTCGTGCACTTAATCTAGTTAAAATAGAAGGGTTAAATTCATGCCCTAATTTTTATATTGTGTTTTTAGATTAGGGTTTTATGTATTTCTGTATTCGCATTTTTGAGTAATTAAATATGATTCCCTAAAGTACAGTTGCCCCCCCCACGGTCATATGGGCAAGGTCTTTTCATGTTAGATTTAAGCCGCATTTCATTTTAATATGACCCTAGTCCTTAATCATGAAGTTATGCGTCAGACTGTTAAAATCATTGATGATGTCATGGTCAATATAGGCGAAAGCGGGATCAGAATTGATTTATATTTTTGGATGTGTTTTATGATTAGTGTCAATTCCATTTTCCATCCCGTCTCTGATTCCACTTGTAGTAAGAAGCTTTATTTCGAGATAGTGTCAACTTTGGCGGAAGCGGAAGCGAAACCGAAATAGAATATGAAAATAGAAAATCAGAAGGAACCCGAATCCATTTCCATTCCGGTTCTGGTTCCGATCACTATTCCACTTCCAAATCTGAGCCCGCTTCTTGTTAGTAGAATGACAATAATAGTTTTTGCTCTGAGCCCGACAGTATGTTAAAAGAGGATTGTTTAAGATGTTTTCTGCCTGGTTCCACCTCCGGTGTATACATGAAAAGGTATGATTTTAAGACACATTTTGAGATGTTTATTTAAGGATCTAACTAGAGGTTTTGTTGCAGGAAAGCTAAAAGAATGTTAGGAACATAAGGAGAAGCCTTCCAAAGGAATTGGCCTGTAGGAACATCAAGCCAAAATAGTTACCTTATACCTTGAGGTATAACCACAGGAGTCTTGTTGTCACAGTAAGCAATGTGGAATCGGATTGATCAGACATCACTTACACAAATCTGGGCCAATACAATTTTGAAGAGCTGTATTCAGAAACGTTTGTTGAAGATATAATAGGGAGGACACAAAGAATTATTGAGTCTAGCTTGGCTCATATCACCCTATTTCCGCTATCAATCTAATGCCCGAAGTTGATCTTGACAGCTACAGGAGCTTACAATCCGGTTACCCGACAATGCATGGATTCACAAGATAATGTAATCATTGATCTTACTCCTCGAATGTTTCAAAGTATATTTAGTGTCCCGAATCCTAAGAACTTGGTGCAGTTAAATGAGGCAGAGGCCCTAGAGAAATATAGAAAATATAAGGAATCCAACAAGTCCCACTTGAACAAAAAGTGGTTAAAAACAGAGAAAAATTCTCTGACCAAGCTTGCAGACCAACCAAAGAGGGAAAATTTCTACAAGGAAGTATCAGATTTAATAATGATGTTACTTAGGGCTTTTGGGAAGAGAGATGCCTTTCATTTCAAGGAGTGGATGTTTCCCTTCATCCAGATAATCTTAATTGGCACCCATCAATTTGATAGGCTGATGATTATATCAGATGCCATTCATGATCAATTGATCAGCATTAGGGAGACTAAATGATTTTTTATGACTTCTTACATTGTGTATGCAGCAACAAGAGTAGGTATCTTCCCAGGTTTGAACAGAGTAGGGATAATGGCAGTGTTAGATGGACAGAAGAAGGTGTGGGAGCATTATAACTAGCAATCCCTACAGGTTGCTAAGACTCAATTAAGAAGGGTTAATGATGCATTCATATATGTGATCATTAACCAACTCAACAGAGATGCAGGGTACAGAATGAGCCAAGAGGCCATGGAATTTATCATTGAATGGGGATGTTGGTACATTCAATACCCTAGTTTTACATACTTTAGGCTAGTTGGATTTGAAGGTCATCCAAATTTGCTGCCAAGATGTTGCAATAACATGATAGTGTTAATGGAATTTATATATCAGGCTCTAGGGGTTAATGCCCGATTTGGATTAAAGCACAAGACAGGATGTCACAAGTTCCCCATGAAGTTGGGTGAGTACAGCTGTTAGCATCTGGTAGGAGCAAAGGTGGTCTGCAGTGAGTTGATACAGTTAAAGCTAGGTTTATATATAGCTCGGAAGCACTTCGACCTTAAGAGTAAAATGCATGCCTTGCTACCTTCTGTGTTTGATAAATTTTTTAATTTATTGGAAGATTTCTTAAGTGACTAGCAGGATGAGTATGATTTAAGGAAGAAGAATTATGAAAGATTACTTGTCTCACTCATGTCAAAGCTTGGGATCAAAAATGACATTCT
The DNA here is from genome assembly GCA_007115665.2 of Sequoiadendron giganteum. Classification (NCBI taxonomy): domain Eukaryota; kingdom Viridiplantae; phylum Streptophyta; class Pinopsida; order Cupressales; family Cupressaceae; genus Sequoiadendron; species Sequoiadendron giganteum. The sequence goes on along the minus strand of CM021109.1, from coordinate 390,816,922 downwards.
CGAGACATTGGTGGATGATGGAGTTGTATTGGATCCATCTTATGAAGCTTTAAACATTGAATCTAAAAGTCTGGATCCAATTGACCAGGACAGTGAGGAAACCATTGACATTAAACAGATAGGGCGAGCAATCTTGGATAGAAGTGTTCAATGGTTGGTTCTAAGAACGAAAACTCCTCAAGGAGCAACTCCTAAAAAGGGGAAGGGGTATAAAAGGATTAAAAGAAATACACCTCCCAAGGAGCCTTTAGAGTTCCTTCCTCCAGACATTGAAGAAATAGAGCTTGAAGCAACAATTGATGAAACAGAGACACTAGAAGGAGATGCTCAAATGGGATTGGTTGTTTTAACACCTACATTAGGTGAATCTTCTACTCAAGTGCCACTTGCAAAACAACAAAGTGAGGAGGTGCAAAAGGGACTCTTCATAGTATGGTTGAAACTATAAAGGGAAAAGAAGTGGAGATAGAAATTCATGGTGCTGGAACAGATTCGGATGAGACCCTGTCAGATAAAGGAATACAAGAAAATACGCCTCTAGAGGAGGATACTGAACAGGTAATGACACAAGAGGATCAATGGGCATTGTTTGAAGAAGTCAGGAAGGTTGCTGATGAGCAAGCTGTAGCAATAGAAAAGAAAAAGTTAGTTGATGCCAAGACACAAGCTGATGCCATACTACAACAACAACAAATTGAAGCTAAGTCAAAAGCTGATGAAGTAGAAAGGTAGCAGAGGAAAAAGGAGCATGAGCTCAAGGTTAAGGAGGAAAATGATAAGTTAGAATTGATACAAAAGATTAATGACCTTGAGGAAGAGAAGGCAAGACACCAGAGGGAGAAAGAGGTTCTGGTAGCTAAGTTAAAGCTTGCTGAGGAAGCTCACAGAAAGGAAGAGGAAGCAGAATGGTTGCAAAAGGAGAAAGAGGCCGAAGAGCTGGTCAAAAAGCAACAAGAAGAAAAAGAAAATGCAGAAAAGCTTAAAGCTTTGGAAAAGGAAAAATTGGAGAAAGAAGCTTTAGAGAAAGAAAGACTGGAGAAGGAAAAATTAGAGAAAGAAAGATTAGAAGAAGAGAGATTGAAGAAGGAGGAAGAAGACAAGAGAGTACAAGAGCAAAAAGATAAGGAGGAAGCTGAAAAGTTGGCACAAATGAGTGTGGAACAAGAGCAACAACATAAATAGAGGGTTGATTCTCAACCTCAGGTAAATGTGCAACCTCCCTTAGCTACTGCCTCCTCTTCTTCAACCATGATGACTGTTACTCCAGGAGCTTCAACTTGGTTGAAATTAGACCTTCAAAAGAGAACACCAACACCTTCTCAACCTCTCAATTGGGAGGATATGATGAAGGAAATTGAAAAAGAAAGGCCTAAAAAGAAGGCCAAGATCTTGCACTCTACTAGGATAACTGACAAGGGAGAAATTGTGGCTGAGTGTGCCATACCTATGATAGACAAGGAGGCAGGGGATATGCAATTAACAAATTATCAGCTAGGCACTTAAATTTGGGGAGACCTACCAAGGATCAACAAATGAATCTAATTGATGTGGTAGCATCCTCAACCAAGTCAAGGATGTTGAAGGATAAACAAAGGAAGGATGAGCTTAAGGCTCAACAAGATCAATTGCATGTTTTTCTCAAGAATATTTCTGCTCCAAGATCACAATAGGTTGTTGTAATTGAGACCCTAGTTTTACTAAGGAAAAAGGAAGTAGATGATTTGGAATAGGTGAGGGGAAAGGCAGAAATGTTGGATCGGTGGGTAAGCAAATTGAATCAAGAAATAGATGGGGTACTAGAGGATAGTTTTGAGGTCTACAAAATAACAAAAGATCTGATGGAAGAGATGAAACAATATGTTAAAAATTTGGAAGCACAAGAGGAGGAATACAAGGGATACAACCAGAAACTGAAAGGGGTCAATAAATTGTCTAAGACCACCCTCCTAGAACAGTCGATGTTGGAAGAAGATAATAAGGATTTTCTGGAAAAGACTTTTTGTATACTCCGATTTAGAATAGATTTCCTATTCAAACATAGAAATGAGGTTCAAGATTCTGTTAATGAGCTAAATGAGCAATTTGAGGAGTTGGAAGCCATCATTTCTATTTTAGTAAATGCTTTAGTACTTGTAAAAGAAGGCTTACCTTTAAGCGAAATAAAGAAGAAATGGACTAAAAGATTTAAAGAGGTTATGCAGAGAGGAGATTTTGGTGAAGATTTTCTAATAGATAGATTGATGGACATGAAAGAAGAAATAAGAGTAGCCAAGAGAGAGTTGACAAACCTGAAGGATATGAGAGGGTTTGCTGCAACGGAGTTGGAGCGAATTAAGTTTGAAGACAACTGGGTGGATGGGCCTGAATTAGACACATTACAACAAGTCTTCTCCAACTATGACAAATACATGATGGAGAAAACTTCGCATGCCTAAATCTCATGCATGCATGGCTTTTTTCTTCTTTGCATGTTGCATGCAACACTGACATTTCTTGGAGCACATGACTTTCTTCTCTTCTATTCTCTTTTCTTCCAGTTTAACTGAGTTTCCAAAGATAATTGTAATCCCTAAAAGGGTGGGTCGACTTAAAATAGAAGAGGACTTCAGATTTTGTATATCTATAAATACCCTTTGGGTATCATATTGTAAGGGTCGGTTAATAGAGAATAGAATTGGCTACTTGATATTAGGAGATAGAATTTTTCATAGTGATTATAGAGATACATTGTTACTTGATTTTTACAGTTAAATAAAATTACAGGTTTATGCAATATGGTGTTAGAATTAAGTTTTTACTTGATAAGGCTAATGAGTTATGATCTATCTGTATGCCAGTGATTATGCTGAAGCATGATTGTTTCTTATGTGACGAAAGTCACTAGAAGAAGCCGGATTTAAGGATTATCTTGTTAGATTATCATTGAATTAAATTTATTGAAGTCTGTTGATCTATGATCTTGGAAATGAATGAATGTGTGTTCTTTTTGGAATCTATGAAATAGTTGTGATAGGCGAATTAAAATAAGCACCTTAGATGCATACAATGGTATGGATTATTCTGTGAATTGTATCATTCTTTGGTTTTCTTGATATGTTGGAAAACATTCATTGTTGAAGATATATGTCCAGATGCTAGATGAGTTTTGTTCATGTTTACTGGTTTACCCTCTATCTATCTTTTTATTTTGTTTGAAACCCCCTTTATTTACTAAGAATAGTTCGGTAAAATGAGTCATTGCTTGCATTATTTGTTACCAACATAGGCCCCTTGAACATCATAGTTGCATGGATCAATTGAGTAATACCAGACAGTTGAGAACCAACTACCAGGACCTTGTGAGTTAGGCTGCTATATGTTGTCTTATGATATTGCTATCAGGATTCAACCGTGTAGTTTTCAAGTCAAACTCATTGACCCATGATTCATGAGTAGTGGTTCACAAGAACCCATCTCTCATGATAATGAATGGTCCACTTAGCACTGATTGCATCTAGGTGATGCTCATAGAGGTGAAGCATTGGTTCATCCTGGGAGGTCACCCATCCCAGTACTGCTCCAGCTCAAGCGTGTTTAACCACGCTTGATCTTTAACATAGAAATATTCTACTTTAACGTTGTTTGTGTCATTTTCACCATCAACAATACCTACCAAGGAGAAAATCACATACATCTTTACTAAGCCATTGCCTAAGGATACTTTTGAGTATCTCAGAGGCAAGTTAGTGGTGATTTCCCCTCCTAATCAGAAGTAAGTGATGTAGGTTCTTGCATCAGTCTATGAATTCATAGCCATATCTTATTCCAGATTGATGTTGTGGTGGATACTACTCAAGGGGAGTAGTAAGATGTGCCAAATATGAGGATCAGAGAATGTGTACCTTTGCCATTGATGTCAAAGGGGGAGAGAAGCAATGTGAAAAACATGAGAGAAGAATAAAGTGGAAGGAGATAACAGGAAAATAGTGCACAATCTAAGGGGGAGATTGTTGGAAGAGCTAGTTGGGTTGATGGTATTTTTCACATTATGTGTTGTCATCAATGCCAAAGGGGGAGATTGTTGGATGTTGTGGTTGTCATTGATGTCAACAATATTAGCATTGGTGATGCTTAAGGATGTATATATCAAGGAGATTGAGAAAATTGTAAAAAAAGTATATTGCAAACAACCAGTGAAGCTGAGAAGGTCAGAGTGGTGGTAAGTGTTGTAAGTTGATAATTAGGTGGTGTGCACTAAAGGGTTTATTTCTCAATCTAGCTAGTATGTTGTCCAAAATTTTCAGTGGTATGCATCAAGATTTGAGAAATTTAGGAAGTTCTATGTTCCTACAATCATTTTGTTACTGTAGTAGGTGTTCTTGGATGAAGAGGATGAAATTCTATAAATTTTTGTTGTTGCGCATGTTCCTATGACATTCATTGATGAGTCTAGATCACGATCTATCAGTTTTGTACATATGCATTGATCGAAGTATTCATGATCATAGATTTTTCTGATGTGTGCTAAAGTTTTCATGTTCTTAGCCGACATGTTGGTGGTAGCGTGTTGCAGATCCATGAGGATTAATATTTTATTGTTTGGCATGTTCGAAGGTGTTTATTTGAGTCCTCACTATGTTGTGACCGACTTGTGTTGGTGTGCATTAAGATTTATTTATGTATTGAGGCTGACAATTGTAATTTATTATTTATTTGTGGCCGACATAGTAGTTGATGTAAATCCATGTGGCAGATATATAAGAGTGGTTGTTTTCCTCATTTTGATGTATGCAAGGTGTGTGTATGTAAAAAACATGTGCGAATAAAGGTCAAATCATTAAGGAGATGAGCAGAGTGTGAAGAAGGTTGAGCGAAGTGTATTTGTGCCTAATCAAAACTATAATCAGGCTTGTGAAGAAGCTAATTTCTTAGTTCATGTTCATCAGATGGATTTAATCTGATTATTGTATGTAAGGCAATGAGCCTTCCTCTGAGCACTAAACTCTAGGTAGTGTTCCTGAATGCAAGTGCATTCCTTATTCATTTTTCATTATACATCTAATAGGGTATAATCTTGTGGAGTAACATCCACCATGGTTTTTCCCCTAACAGGGTTTCCACATATAAAATTTTGGTGTTCATGTATCTCTGATATGTTATTGATTTATGCTTGCACTACTAATTATCAGATATGAGATTAAAGGTTGATTAAAATTGAATAAGTTTGATTTTGGTAACAACTGATTCACCCCCCCTCTCAGTTGTTTATCCTTGTTTTTCCAACAAGGTACAATCTGAAATGTAATTCAAACCTAAATGAAGATGATGGAATGGATTGGGAAAGCTCTACAAGTCTCTTGTTTGGAAGTCAAGATAACTATTATAATGAATTGGTTCAATTATGGACAAGGATTTTTTGAAATCTTGGTAATTAGGCATTTGTGGCTCTGTTTTAAGTAGTTGTGGTTCATATAATGTTAATTTTGTAATTTTGATGTTTTGACTTATTTTTAAATGGATTTTGACTGATTTTGATGAATTTTGATTTGCAAACACAAAATATAGTCACAAGCACTTTTTTTTGGGTCTGATTTTGGATGTGAAAAAGTTTGATTTCAAGATAACAAGCACAAATCCTATGGTTGGAAATGAAAATATTTGCTAGGTTCCCACTTGGATTTCTCTAGCCACGCCTATTCAAAGTGGATGACCTAGGAACTTGGTAGCACTGCCTCCCCTCCACAACACTCACTTCTTAGGCATACCAAGTTTCAAACTCCCTAAGACCACATGGATCACAAGAAATTTGTCATCTCTACAATGAACCATGAAAGTGTGGGATGACTTCAGAGGTCCAACCTCCTGTGCCAACAAATAGAAAGATTTTTGATTTCTACACAAAGGTTTCTAGTAAGGGCATCCAGTTTGGGGGATAATGTGATAAAATCCCTCAAGAGGTCTCCCAACCCTTAGAACAATGTCTTTTCAAATCATAAAGATACTAGGGGAAAGCTATCATGCAACACTTCTCGTTGATTACAAACTTTCCTTGCAATCACACATTTATATAACGGTTCAGAAGGACTTGGCTTTAGCTCGTTATCACTTGGGTTGTTCCCGCCTTTCAAAGTGGGGTGGTAGGCCCTCTAAGGAGTAAACATAGAAATATATGGGTATGGTTTTCTGATCACCGAGTTTGCACAAGGTGAGAGCATATACCTACTATCTTACAAGCACAAAAAATAGTGGTTTATTAACCCCCTAGTTAAATCTATGTGAAAAAAAAGATAGTTGTTCTTTTTAAGCATTGAATGAAGTGTTTTCTACACTAAAAGATAGTCTATCGATTTTAAAACTTGCTTATTATATGAAAACACTTTGTAAATTTTAAACCGATGACTTGAAATGCAAGTTTATTTTATCACCCACGAGTCAAAAATACAGATTGTTGTTCTTTCTAAACCTCATGAATGTGGAAGATGAAATTTATTGTTCATTTTAAACCCATGAATTGAAAATGCAATTTGTTGTTCATTTTAAGCCTATTAATGAAATATGCAATTTGTTGTGAATTTTAAGACCAAATATGTGACATAGGTTCATTTTATCCTCATGAGTGTAAATGCAATTTTTTGTAAATTTTAAAACTAATAATAAAATACAATTTTAGCTCTTCAAATAGTGTGTTGAAAAACACACAAAATATTTCTTATCTAAAACAAGCCAAAAATATTGCAAAACCACAAGTTATATCTTCTTGATGAATGCCACACGTTGAAAACAAAACATCAGTAAACCAATAAAAACTTGAATGAAAACAACAAACTAAAAAGTGATAACTTTCTCAAAACCTAATAAAATTTTAAATCATTTGTATTTATGAAAAGTTGAAACTACTTCAAAACTAAGAAAGTGCTTTGCCAAGATTCTGCACAAAAAAAATGTTATAGGCAAAAGAAAACATGGGTTTTAATAGCTAAATTTAAAAAGTAGCAAATACTAAAATGATCATAACTTTTTAAAATCTTAACGAATTTTTAAACCGTTTGAAGTTTTGGAAAGCTAAGAGAAAGGCCTAAAAAGAATAGATAATTATTTTTAAAGATTTTATCTTCCTATTTTTCTATTCTCAAAATAAGATGATGGTATTTTGTGCAAATTATTGGCTGTAACCTAGAAAACAACAAAAGCAAACAAGAAAACAAACGAATTTCTTTGCAAAATTGTAAGCTTCATTTTAGGTTCACCAATGTAAGATAAGGAAATCAAGGTTTGCAAAGAATAAGTGACAACCAACATGACTCTAAGCTAAAATCCAAATCTAAACAAGAGAAAATAATCAAATAGAGAAAATAATATGAGAATAAGCAAATGAAACACTCCCCATTGAACTTGAGTAACTTCTCTTATCTCTCCTCAAGACGCCTTTGCAAGTTTTCCCTCAGATATGGAGTAGAGTTTGTGAAAAAACTACAAACAATAAAGCATGAAAGTTGGAGATAATGGTTGTTAAGGAAAAAATGGGAGAGGAAGGTTGCTTTTATATACAACCATTTGAATATATGGCTGACATTAATCAGCTAGAAAGATTCCAAGATCGACGAATGAGGATTGATGCACCAAAAAGAGGTGGGGAATGAAGGCTTTGACATGGATGGTTATGATGCTTGATGACTATGACAGACATAAAGGCTATGACAGAAATTAAGGCCACGAGCAAGGCATCTTTGACCAAAAGGGAGGCATAAATAAATAATTTATTTGAGAAAAAGGGAAAATGGAGGAAATGGACAAGTGAAAAATAAATAATTTATTCAAATTATTTATTTGAGGGAAAATGGAAAAGAGGGGATTAAATAATTAAATTGACTTAATTATTTAATACAAAAGACATGTGGACAATTAAATAATTTTGACAATTATTTAATAATAGATGAATTAAAAGAGGAAGTGAATAGTTAAATAATTAATAATAATAATTTAACCATAGATGAAATATGCCAAGCAAATAATTAAATAGATTAATTCATTTAATTATTGGAGAAAGGGGGATATTAGTGACACAATTAATTTATTTAATTAGTCAGGATAGACTAAAGATTAAATAATGAATTAATTAAATAATTAAAATTATTCAATTAAATAGAGGAATATGGTTAGGGATAATCAAGTAATTAATTTTTTTCAATTATCGGAGGATGATGACCAATAAAAATGATGTTCCCAGATTTAGAACATTTTTCAATGTCTACAGTATCATGTTCCAACAATATATTCCCCATGAACAAGTGAATGCAGTTTTGTGTTGATCCTCCTTGGCAATCATGATTTGATTATAGCCCAAAAAACCATCCATGAGTGATAGCATTTCATGTCCAACTATTAAATCCATGATGATGTTGATGTTAGGAAGAGGGAAATCATCCTTCGGGCATGCTTTGTTTAAGTCTCTAAAATTTGTGCATATTCTGATGTCCCCAATGGGTTTGGAGACTAGTACTAGGTTGGAAACCCACTAAGGAGAGTCAATCAGTTGGATAAATCCAACGTCAAGAAACTTTTGTAACTCAAGTTTCACCAAGAGTGCTATTTGAGGGTGCATTTTTCTCAACTTCTACTTCACTAGTTTGGCTTTAGGATAGACTACTAAGTGATGCACAACCACTTCTAGATCAATCCGTAGCATATCTGTGTATGACCATTGAAAGTTTTCTTTTCTCTCTTTCAGGAATGCTGCTAGGTTTTTCTGTTCTTCATCTAACAAGGAATTGACATAGAAAGCTATCTTGTGTGCTTCTTCTATTCCCACATTTACTAGAGTAGCCTTCTCTACTAGCACTGTTGACTTTTATAGATGCATTGCACTAAGGGGGAGATTGAATCCCTCACCCTTGTGTGCCTCAAAGAGGTTTTCAATCTCAGTTGCATCCTATCTTTTTACTATTTTAGGACCAAAAAGTGCCACAAAGTGGTTTTCACTCAAAGATCTGCATGTTATTTGCATGTCATCAATTTTGTAACTGAAGGATACAATCGTCTCCTCGTAGTACACATGTGTGTCTATCTCTATATCAAAACCAAATTTGTCATTTTCCCATGGTAAGTTGTCATAGAGTCCCATGAATTTTGAGATTGCTTCATCATCTTTGAATAAATCTAGAATCAGTGGTCCTCGTTGGTCCTAGTATGAGTTGTGGGTTTACTAGGCCATGGTTTGGTCATTTGGGGTGAAAGATGTTGTGGATATCATGAAGAGAGATTTATTCTCAAATAGGTCAGCAACATTGAGGGGGAAGTCATCTAGGGTAGTGCCACTGATGTTGGTAATCAAGAGGAAGTCTCAAACCATTTAGTGGAAGTACATTTTCCAATAAGGGTAACCTTGGTAGTAGTACATCCTAGGCCAAGATTCTTTGGACGTCTCTTAGGAACGATGGGTTCTAGTAAACCATTGTCATTTTGACCCAATTTCTCATTCTTGTTGTACCCCTATCCCTTCATTAGCTGCAAGCCTTTGTTTTCATATTCTATGGGAAGAACGAGCATGGGTCGGTCATCTTGATCAAGTAGTTTAGAGACATACTCCTCATTGACATCTTCTTTGTTTGAATCTCCCCATTTGGTGAAGGTGGTAGATTCCATATTTAATGTTTCAGCCACTTTGTCGATAGGTGTGGGATTCCTATGAGATTTGGGAGAAAGAGGTAGCTCTCCCAACAAAAAAGTGTCCTTCGTTAGTTTATAATCTCCACAATCACTATCCTGGATTATTGCTTTGATGTCGAGAATGTTTTATACAATGGGTGTTTTTGTTTGTAAGGTAGATGCAAGGGATGATGGGTCAATAAATGAGGAGGAAGGTGTAGGCACATCATCATTTTTAGGGATTTGAGGTATTTAATAAAAATTGTCCTAAAGGTTCTTGCATTAGTAAAAAGGCTCAGGATCTCCATGGATGGTAACTTCTTTGTCCTCAAAAGGAAACTTTACACATTCGTGATAGATTGAAGCCACAAATTTCAGGGCATAGATCCATGGTCAACCAAGCAAGATGTTGTTGGGGAGATCAAGGTCTAATACTTGACATGTAGTCACAATAATGACGGGTCCCACTTGGATGGGTAGCGTGATGATGCCTTGCGATACCTGCTCTTGATCATCATAGGCTTTGATGGTTGTACTCTTTGCTTTCTCAATAGCATTCTCTGAATAACCCAGGTTCTTGACCAATAAAAGGGTGAAATTTTTCAAACCAACACCTCCATCTACTAAGACTCTTTTAACCTTGTTCTTATGAATAATGACCTCAAGGTGTAAAGCACAGTTATGATATGGTTGCGATGGTAGGTCTTGTTCTAAGAAGGTGAGAAGATGAGGGATAGTGATATGCCCTACCATAGATTGAAAATTTTTTGTATCCATATCCCCACGGATAGATGATGAGGATAAAGCTTTCTCTAATATTTCCCTATGTGTGGGGGATAGCCTTAATAGTTCCAAGATCGAGATTTGTGTGGGGGTCTTCTTAAGCCGATCTAGGAGATTATATTTGATAGGGTTTGATATTGGCAAAGTAGGTTGTGCCCTAGGTTGAGATGGATCTTCTTGGATGGTGACTTTTCCACATCATGCAGTGAATCCATAGTCTATACTAGGACCTTTGATGGTGACAACGGTGATGAAATTTTCACAGGAGGTGATGACTTTGGAATAGATATGCTACGTGTTATTGTAGGTCTTCCTTTTCCATTGTAATTCCCTTTGCCATGATCCAGGATGGGGTTCTTGTTGTTGGAATCAAGGGAACACTGAGAGGGGGGGTGAATCAGTGTTCAACAGATCTTAATTTTTGTTACTCTGAAACTTAAACCATTATGTCATTAAATTAAAAGAAAGATGCAAGTATTCAAAGGAAACATTCATAACACCATAACATATATTTTTGCATGGAAACCCTGTTAGGGGAAAAACCACAATGGAGGTTAATCCACAAATTGAGTACTCAAATATAAATGTTTACAAAAGAGAATGCACTTGCATTCAGGTATACTGCCTAGAGGTCACTACTTAAAAGGGAAGGCTCATTGCCTTATAAAATTTTAGATTTAAACCATTTGAATATTGAATTGAGATGATAACATCTATTTATGCAAGGTTACAGTTCCAGTGAAGCTCATAGATATATTTATGGATCTACAGACTGATTATGCTCTTTGCTCTCCAATTCACATCACAAATCCAAAACTCGTACTATTACTCTTTTGATTTTTTCATTACATCCATATTCACATACTTATTTTTCTTATTACACACTACTTCAAATATATACAATGATAAAACCGATCTTATATATATCCGCTACCAAAGATTTATTCATCCATCAGTCGACTTTATGAAACATTAAGTTCTTTTCAACTTGTCGGCTAGGTCCACCACTAAATATTTATGCACATCCTCAAGAGACAGTTAAGACAAAGAGAGGACCTAAACAAAACATAGTCAAACATGAAATAATTTAATTAATTAATCCTTATACATCCACGATTACTATATTCACTAGGTCAACCTTCTAGCACAGATAACCAATAGATTAGTGCACCAGATCTCTAGATCGCATACCAGTGAATGCGTATCAAAAAAATCCTTCACCAAGGTATTCCAAACATCAAAAATCCTTCGTATGGGGTCCACAACAAAAAAAATAGTTCGATGAGATATATAGATCAACTTTTATACTTATAACTGGATGCCCTATTCTTCACCCTATCAGCTAGTAGATACAAAAAATAGACTGCAGACTGGATGTATGACTTAGGTTTCCATTTAGGTTACCATCAATGACAACACTTACTAGCCATATTTCAAAAATCTCCCCCTTTGGCATTGATGGCAACACTTAGTGAAAAATGACTAAGTGTCAGAATCATTATAGGTATACTGCCAAACTTTGCTACACTTTCTCCCCCTAAGATTTATAAGGCATTTTTCACTACATTCTCTCCCCCTTTGACATCAATGAAAAAGCATGGAAGCCATATGCCAAAAAGAAAAAAAGTGATACTGACAAGATAGTGACAAAACATGTGTTCACAATCCTCAAGGATTCAAAACTTTAACACATATATGCCAACAGTTCTCCCCCTTTGATCAAAACTTCAAAAACTTGAAAATAATTAACTACTACATTTAGAAGATTATCTTATGGTGTTTCTTCACTTCTGGAAGGAATTTCTTCCAGGCATCTATTGTGATTCCAATGATAATGATCAGATTATTATTCTTGGATGTTTTGTTAACAATTTCAGTTAAGGATTCCAGATTTGTAATTGCTTCTTCCAGTTTCTCACCATTCCTTAGTATTTGCACCATTTGCTCCAATCTGCATTCAATTAGATCTTTTACGTTCCAAAAGGTATCAACAAGTGTGTTCTTGTTGAGTTGAACTTTTGTGTGTTCTGACTATAACTCCCAATTTTTTTTTTCTGATGGTGCCATCTTGATCGTGCAACATGTCAAAGCTTTTACCAATGCTATTCAACTCTATTTCAATTTGTTCTGATTTCTCTTTGTAATTACTAACAACATGGGGCCAATGGATGTAATAGCTATATATATTGTTAGCTGAATTTATGCACTATCTCAATTCATTCATTTTATTCTTTAGTTTGGAAAGGGATAGTCTGAATTTATCCTTCAAGTGAGAGATAACTTCACTAGCTTCCTTTTCTTGAGCTTTGAAATTCAATGTCTCTTTACTGCATTCAATCATCTCATTGGACAGACTGTTCTGCAAGCTTTCTAATTTGATCTTGCAATGCTCAACATGAGCATTTAATACACTTAGGATCATGTCTTATTCATATGATGGTCTAACAAACCATAACCTAGCGATCTTCTGCATTCCACCTTCTTCCTAAATAAGCTGCTGTAGCATTTCTTTTGATAAATCATCTTCTTCCTCACTGGCTTTTTCTAGTTTTGATTTTTTTTCTCAGTTTCTTTATTAGAATCTTCATCTGGAATATCCATAATTTCCTTATCTTTACCTTTTCCCTCAATTCTGGGGACTTTGCATTCTAGAGGGTTGTATTCAACAATTTCTTTACCTCTTTTTTGTCCTTTATCCATGGCACCGAAAGAGGAACCAACTCCAATTGTTCTTACCGGAAGGGAAATATTGACTGAACCACACTTTGCAAGCACATTCTTAAATAAAATTTCAAATTCTATATCCCAATCAGCCAAGCTCCTAGAATATGAATATATTTGTTTCCATACTGGTTCATTTGCCTTCCACACCACATTGTCAATTTTCGACAAACAATTCAAGATATACATTACTAGGCATATGATCAAGGTACCAAACCTGAAAGGGTAGCCTGATTCTTTTGTTAGTTGCACATTCTACATTAGCTAATAGTTTATCAACCCACACAGGTCAAATTCCTAACCTTCGATTATCATCTTGTGAGAAATGTAGACTGTGCCAACCGATGTAGCAGCTTCTCGATTTTTGTAGAATATTTTGTATGTTATCTCGTGTGCAATATACTTTGTAACAAGATTCATGATTGTCACAATTACCAGTGCCCTCTAATCTCTAATTATTTCAGTTAGGGTTTCAACCTCTTTGTTCTGGATAGATTTCTTCCTTGGTACATCTCTGACTTTGCATAATCCAGTCAAATTCTTAATTACCTCCTTTGGAATGATGTAGGGTTTGTCCAAAGTTAAAATATAATCATGTAATCTACTCAAGATGAATTTTATGAATTCCATGTTCTCAAAGTATGGAAACTCATTCCGAATATCCAAATTTCTATGTTTAGCTTTGCTCAATTGCTTCAATTCGTTAGGTAGTAACATATTCATCATAGACCTAATATTTGTACTATTATATTAATCTAGAGTGATCGAGCATTTGATTTGTTCCATTTTAATTTTATATTTAGGGTTTGGAACTGCACACCAAATTATATTAAGATTTCAAGAATAATTTGAAATACCTGATAGATTTTGAGAATTGCCGATAAAACAATTTCACTACTTGGAAATTCATCTATCGAGTGATCTCCTTCTTCTCTTCTTCAATGTAAAGTGAGAAATGATGATTCCAACTTCACTTTTATAGTTCACAGATGTGTAATAAATACATTTTCCCTAAGTTTTCCTGGTACTTTGTTTTCTCAAACAACTACAGAAAGATCTTCTACGGACCTATGAATTGTCTGAATTATTTTTCCTAAAGTTATACAAAACCTCTATACACCATAAATACACCTTCTTGACTATTCTCTGCATTCTGGTATCATCATAGATAGGGGAGGAAATATTTTCTTGAAAGACTCCCCCTAGGCCAATGGCCTGAAATCAATTACCGAAAGAATTACCGGAAGCAGGTTTCGGTATGGAACCATTTCTAGTATCACAATCATTCTTCCTTAGCCATGTCCTTTTCATCTGATCTTTGATTTCGTCTGTAGTCACGTTTTCTTTCCCTTTATCATTTTTCTCTATATTTCTGCCTCTATATACTAGACCTCTTCTATCTGCATTTTTATTTCTATAGAATTTTGCAATGTGACCATACTTATTGTAGTTGTATCACACAATTCTTTCTTGTACTGACCAATAATTCCAATGGCTTCTTCTTGATCTGCATTGATTAGCAACATGCTCAAATTTTCCACATGTATAACATTCAACATTCCTTCTTAACACATTTATGCATTCAATGGATTTATGACCAAAATTTTTGCAATTAAAACACTGACTAGAGAATGATGAAACTCTTGACTTCATATTACTTCTACATTGAGCAACCATATGACCAAACTTTTTACAAGCAAAACAATATCCATTAATATTTTGAGCATTAGGTTGTCTTACTGGATACCTTCCATCTTTGTTCTGTCTGAAATTCTTTTGTCTTGATATGGAAATTTCTCCTTTTCATATCCAATACCTCTCTTATCATTTCCACTCTTCTGACCTTGAGTTAGCTCATCAAGCTTCACTAAACCGATCTTAAAATTTTCTTTGTACTCATTTTCAATCACAAGATCATTCCTAAGAGTAGCAATCTTCTTACCAAGTTCTTATTCATTGTTTCTGGATCTTTGTAATTCATTTTCCAACTGAGTGAATTCCCCATTTATTCTATTGCATTCATCAGATTTCTGTTTCAGGGTTTGAGCAAGATTTTCCTCATTTTTCTTCCTTTCTTCAATCTCTTTAGTCATCTTCATCATCATAGATTCCATCTCATGTTTTAGGTTTGTATTATCTCTGGAAAGCTTTTCACATTCTTCAGTTATTTCCTTCAAGGTTTGATTCAAATGAGCATCATCCATATTTTTAGTCTCCTTCTGCTGTATCTGATCACATAGATCCTTTCTTTTCTCCCTGGATTTAACAATCCGATCTTTCAATGATTGAATGAATTTCTCAAGATCTCTAAAATTTGCTTTTAATTCCTATACTTCTTTTTTAGACTTATCAAGGTCATCAAGTGCCACCAAAAGTTGTTGTTGAAGACTACCAGAGTCCATCACATTTCAAGGTCCACCCCGAGCTACTAAATTTCTTCAGAGGAACCGTGTTCTAATACCAATTGTCGGACTCAAGGGAACACTGAGAGGGGGGGTGAATAAGTTCTCAACAAATCTTAACTTTTGTTACTCTAAAACTTAAAACCATTCTGTCATAACATTAAAAGAAAGATGCAAGCATTCAAAGGAAACATTCATAACACCATAACACACAAATTTTTGCGTGGAAACCCTTTTAGGGGAAAAACCACGATGGAGGTTAATCCATAATTTGAGTACTCAAATATAAATGTTTACAAAAGAGAATGCACTTGCATTCAGGCACACTGCCTAGAACTCACTACTCAAAAGGAAAGGCTTGCTGCCTTATAAAATTTCAGATTAAAACTATCTAAAGATTGAATTGAGATGATAGCATCTATTTCTGCCAGGTTATAGTTCTGATGAAGCTCATAGATAGATTTCTGGATCTGCAGATTGATTCTTCACTTCGCTCTCCTCTGCTATGCTCTGCTCTCCAATTCACATCACAAATCCAACACTCGCACTATTAATCTTCTAATTTTTGCATTACATCCATACTCGCATACTTCTTTTTCTTATTACACACTTCTTCACATATATACTATGATAAAACCGATCTTATATATATATATATCGACTACTAAAGATTTATTCATCCATTACGTGACTTTATGAAACATTAAGTTCTTTTCAACTTGTCGGCCATATGCACCACTAAATATTTATGCGCAACCTCCAAAGTTGGTTAAGACAAAGAGAGGACCTAAATAAAATATAGTCAAGCATGAAATCATTTAATTAATTACTCCTTATACATCCATGATTAATATATTCACCAGGTCAGCCTTCTAGCACAGATAACCAACAGATTAGTGCACCGGATCTCCTAGATCGCGTACCAATGAATGCGTATCAAAACAATGCTTCACCAAGCTATTCCAAACATCAACAATCCTTTGTATGTGATCCACAAAATAAAATAATAGTCCGGTGAGATATACATATCAACTTTTATACTTATAATCAAATGCCCTGTTCTTCACCTTGTTTAGCTGGTAGATACAAAAATTAGACTTGATTGCATTTAGGTTGCCATTTAGGTTGCATTTTGGATAATTGTTCTTGTTGGGAGTTTGTCGTTGTTGTGTTTCAGTGTTATTGACTTGATTGTTTTATGGTGATGTGATTTGTTGTACAGTTGGTTGAGTGTTAGTCATTTGAGTGGTGTTTGGGCTAGGAGAACTTAGGACCACCTTATCATCTATCACACCATCATTCATCATGTTCTTATTTTTAGCCTAGACTCGAGGCTTGTTGCTTGAATTGGTTGATGGGTAGTTGTCTTTATATGCTTGGGTGTTTCCTTGTAAGATTAGAGTGTGCTCAATGTTGAGGGTTGTAGGTACAAGCTCATCATAGGTGGTAATACACTGCATTTTCAAGTGGAAGGATAGATTTGGATTGATATTTGCTATGATAATACCCACTTGTTGTTTATTGGGAATGGGCCACTTGATTTTTCCAACCCTTTTCCTCCATCACTATAAGAAATTGGTGAAGGATTCTCCTTTATTTTGTTTCAGAGTATATAACTCTTCTAAGCTTACGTCCATGCCAAGATTAAAGGAGAAGTGGTCTATGAATTTATCGGTGATTTCTTGGAAGGTTTTGATACCTGGAGGAAACTGAGAAAACCTATCGATAGTCAGGCCTATTAATCTTTGTGGAAAAATGTGTATCAAATAGGAATCATTGTAGGTGACCTCCATACACATGACATTAAACTCTTTGACATGGTCCACATGATTTCCTCTCCCTTTGTATTTATCAAATTTGTGGACCTCGAAATTGGATATGGACATAGGTTTTGTTGTGTATGGGGATTCTTTATTTTTCCCATCTGGATATCCTACATTTCTTGTGTTATCTCCTTAATTTGTGATGCTACATCATCTTATGGATTTGGTGGAGGAACATATATTGCGTATTATGGGATGGCAGATAGATTGTACATGGGATTCTAATATGATGGGGTGTTGTATGGTTTGTATGGTGGTGTGGGATATTTTTAAGGTGATGGTGGTGGAGGCGTATATGTTTCCAATGTGTTTGTATTGATGATGTTTTGTTGAGGGTTATAGTATAAACCCTGTTGTTGTTGTTGTGGGAGCACTTGTCTTTGTTGGGCATACTATTGGGCATACTATTGGGCTTGTTGTTGTTGTTGGGCCACTAGGGCTGCTTGTTGTGTTGCTAAGGCTTCTTGGTGTTTTTCTTGCACCACTACGGCTTTTTTTTGTGCTTGTTGTCATGCCACTAGGGTTTCTTGCTGGGCTTGTTGTGCTACTAAGGATGCTTGTTGGGCTTGTTATTCTTTTTGTGCTACTAAGGTTGCTTGTTGGGCTTCTTGTTGTTGTGTTGCTAGGGCTGCTTTTTGGGCTTGTTGTTGTTGTTGTGTTGCTAGGGCTGCTTGTTGGGATTGCTATTGTTTCTATTCTACTAGGGATTATTGTTGGGCTTGATATTGTTGGACAACTTGCTAATAAGCCTATTGTGCTTACTATAAATCTAAGAAATGTTCTTGAAATGTAGGATTAGTTGGTTGTTGGGACATCTGTGATGAGTTTTGGGTGTTGATTTTTGAGTAGGTTGTGAGTTGTTGATGAGAGGTTGAGGGTTGCCTTGGTTTAAAATTCCTTGTAGGATGGTGGATTGAGATGTAGGGATGTAAGATTGAGGTCCCATTTGATTTTACATGATGTGGGGGACCAAGAGGAAAGATGGTGATGGTGCCATTTGGTATTGTGATGGAAATGGCACATTCAGGCCTTGTAATTGATTGAAAGGGTTCCCTTGACCGATGGGTAGGGGGTTGCCTTGTTGTATTTGAGGTGTGAACAAGGTATTGTTTTGATTTGGGTTGGTGATAGATGGGATGGATATGTTTTGTGAAACAAATGGTATAGATGAACCAATGGGGTGGTTAGATAAATATGTCCCTATTTGCATTAAGGGTTGATTTTGCATGAGGGTGTTGACATTCCCTATTTGGTCAATTTGAGACACTTGGCCTATCCTACCTTGCATGATGTTGGGCACACTTGTGGTACTTCTGGGGATGGATGGGGATTTTTTCCCTTGATATGTCAAGGTTTTCATGGATTCATGAAGTGTAAGTGGTTTATATGGATGTAGGGGGTGTTTGAGAATGGTAGGACCACCAAATACAGGTATCCAAGTGGTGTTTTGGAGTGGATTGGTGTTGAGGGTACCCACAAGTATGTTGCTTTCCAAACGAAGAGTGCAGCCAAAGTCCTTATCAAGATGAGTTGCAAGATTAGGAGTTTGTATTTGATTTGGCCCTAGTGATGGAGTTGATGGAAGCATGGATGAAGTCAAGCCTTGTGTTAAGCCTTATGCTAAAAATCATGGGGGATTGAGGTTATCTTCTTTGTGGCTTGACGTTCTTTGTTATACTCAAGGATTTCTTCTTTGGTAAGCTCAAATGAATTGTTTGTAATGTCTTCTACCTCATATGGTCCCTCTAGATCTTGGGGTTACTATGAGGGGGTAGAATGACCTCTTGGATCAAATTCTTGAGGGTTGGTATCATTAGTCGTAGATGGGACTTTAGTTTTCTCCATGAATCTCTTATATTGTGATCTCATTGTTACATAAATTATGGGTCACCTATTGGAAAGTTATGTTGGGATTTGTAATGTTTAAATTCTCTAGTTGAATCAAATTTAGGTAAGAGGGCCCCTCTAAGTCATTTTGGAGCAATGATGTGAGTGGGAGATGGGAAGGTGAATGATATGGGGAGTGATCTTCTCAAATTTTTTGGGACAACACTTTTGACTATAGGTTTGATGTTTGATGTTTAGATAAAAGATGATTAATGATCTTGTGAATCTTTAAGTTAGACATGTGACCTTCATGAAAAACTAGTCCAAGATGTGATAACTAACCTAACTAAATGCATGAAAAAGGATTCATTTCACATACAAAGTAGCTAAGTTGGGGTTTGGGTTTAATGATGTCTAATTCAAAAGTGTTAGTGTGTTTGAAATTTTGGAGAGGTTGGTGAAGTGAAAATGTGAAAGGTGATAAAAGGTGGATGAAATGTTTGACCCAAAATGTTAACCTAGAGCAAGCCTTTGTTTTGTAAGACCAAGGTAGTGAACAACATGCTATACCTCCAAAGTGATCAAAATCTAAGAACTCAATGATTCAAATGAGAAGCGCTTGTGAAATGTATAGATCTGGTTCATTTATGTAAGAGCGTAGATAAAATCTCCTTATTTCTTTGTCTCAATTGTGATGATTCTTTAAGATATGTCTCCTGATATACTTTGAACTATGATGTCTAAGTTTGAAATGGAAGAATGTGGACCTTCTATTGGGGATTTTTATTTTGTGGGAGATCATTAAGATAAACACAAGATTATGAAAAAGAGGATATTTATTTCCACATAAGAGGTGGTAACATGGGATTTCTAGTCATAATATCAACTTTTCCTCTTGTTTTTCTATGATGTTTGCTACATTTCTGCATTGTGTTATGCCTTACATAACCACCCCATTTTTTTTTTGGTTAAAATGGGTCCCCCTTTGTTTTTTTATCTTTAGCATTCTTGTTCGGGCTTTAGGAGTTGTCTTTTTTCTTCTAAGTCCTTATTTTCCTTTGTTGGTTAGGTCTGGGTTTTAGACTATCACCGACACTTAGTAATTTCTAGAGTTCAAGTTCTTGTTTTTGTTCTGATCCCGATCTCTGCACTTTTCCTTGTGTTTTCTTTGTTCTATCGGATTTGGGTATCAGATCAAAACCGTCACCTTACACCCTTAAGAGTGTAAGTTCCTATTTTTGTTCCGATCTCGAGCTCTACTTTTCTTCCTTGTATGTTTTTCTTGTGTCAGAATCAAACATAGGATTGGAACAAGAACCAAGAACTTTTTTAAAGTTCTTTTTTTTTGTTTTCACCACAATCTCGATTTCTGTCTCCTTTTGTGTGTTTCAAAATTGGAAGCGGATAGGAACTGAAACCAAGAAATTTTTCAAAGTTCTTGTTCCATGTTTCGTCTTGATTGTCACATCTTTTTATTTGTCAGGGTTTGGATTTTAGACCTATACTCAAACTTTACACTCATTGAAGGTATGGTGTCATGTCCTTTCCCGATCCTGATTCCTACCTACCTTCATTCTCACGATGGAACATTTATGAATTCTACCCCAATCTTGAAGCCTAACCTACTCAAATTAATGGAAACTGGTTCACACATACGAATGAGTTTTTATTCCTGCAACTCGTCAATTTTCACTCATTTTGGTTTTTACACTTTGACAGAGTGAACTGGAGCAACATTAAGGGTTGGGATTTTCATTTGTGCTTTGATTTCTTATGGTCAGGTTGGATTTTCTATTGCATTTGTGAGGTAGGCATCTTCTCTTTTTCTTTCCTATTTGTTTTTCATTTTTGTGTTTGTTTTGCCTGTTATTTTGTGTTTTTGGTTTCTTGTTCTTTTTGGTTTGTTTTCTATTTTCTTGGCACCCTTTGGTGTGTTATTCTTTGTTCTCGAACCCTTTGGTTCATTTGTCCTTGTTTTATTTTGGGTTTTCCCTTTTTCCATTTTGTTGAATTTAGTTTTGTGTTTCATGCATGAGATTTTCTATTCTCACCGTGCCCTAGTTTACCTAGGGTTATCGTACTACCCAACCAGGTCTATTTTAAATTTGATAAACATTAAGTTCTGACCATTACTAATGAAATCTTGATCCCAAAGGCATGATTAAGGATACTGTTAGATTTATTTCACTTTCATATTCGTTGATTGTCTCGATCCCAATTCTTGCATCTATTTCAAAATCAGGGTTCAGAACTGTGCCATGTGTTTTTTCTACCACTTAGGTCCAAGTATTTCTGTTGTTTCATCAGGATTAAATTTTGGGTTGTGACTTCAAAATTGTTTAAGGGTTTTGACAATGTATCAAATTGTGTCTCAATTTCGATCCTTGCATTACCATCAAGATCAGATTTCAAACATGCACCAAACCCTTTACATTGCTTTAGGTTCCATCATTCGGTGTCATCCTAATCTTGAATTCTAACACAACATCAGGATCACAACTTAGAGTTGATCAATGCTCACTTATATTCCAAAGGTTAGGTTTTAAATTATTTCCTGATTCTGATTTCTGATAGGTGATCAAGATCATAACTCAAAACATTACTCAAAATTGTTCACTCCTTTGAGTCTAGTCTCAAACCATATCCCAATTCTAAATTCTGATGACTCATCGGGATAGAAACTCAAGGAGAACCCTCAATCGACTCCATTTGATAAGTATCAGTGCTTGGTGTTAACTTGATCTTGATTTTCTAACACTTCACGAGATTAGATCATGGAACAAAACTGAACCCTATTTCACAACTGTTGATGTTTGTGTTGATTTGAAACCCTGATCCCAATGTTCAATAATATTGAAAGGATATTTTATTTTGGTTTAGCTTCAAGGTTTTCCCAGATCCCAATTTTTGATATAGTTTAGTATTATGCTTAGAATGTTCAAGCTCTTGGTTCTATCCTAAACCCGAACCCCAAAAATATTGAATTAACTTGTAGAATGAGATTTCAATGAATGGGGTTTAATATGAATTCTTGTGATAATATAATTTTCACATCTCTCCTCTTTGTCTAATAATGGTCAATATTGCAATTGTTAACAAATGTTTGATTCAGAGGAAGAAGTGCTCGTTGAAGGAACATTAAAGGGAGCAAAGGTTAAAAAGTTAAAACCAGGATAGGTTCCTATTAATATGAAGTATAAGTTCCAAGGGACCCCAGTACCATCCAAGTTTGGTTCAAATGTCATGAAGATTACAGATACATTGGTGGACCAGATTGATTTGAAGCAGTTTCATTATGACACTTTTTCAGCAGATGCTTCCCTAAGGAAAAATATAATTGTAGACTTTGGGTTAGCACATGTAGCTACATTTCTTATTGTTGTGCAATGTCCAGAGTTCATATTAATTGCTGCAAAAAATTATAATCTAACTCAGAGGCAGTGTGTTGATTCACAAGGAAATGTAATAATTAATTTAACTCCAAGGATGATTAGACTAGTTTTTGATCCTCCTCCTCACCCTAACCCCAAGATTATGTCTGAAGCTGATGCACTCAAATGGTGGGTAGAAGATGATGATGGGAACAAAAGGTTTATTAAAAAAATGTGGACAAAGAATACATCACTGAAGAAAATACCACCTAAGCCCAAGAGGTCTGATTTATTTGAGGATATTGGAGACCTGATCACTTTTCTAGCTTAGGCATTTGGAAAAGAAGATTCTCATTATTTTGAGAGATAGATGTTCTCATTTATCCAATTAATTCTAGATGGATAAAAACACTTGGATTGGGGACATAATTTCAAACAACATCCATGATCAGATGATTAAAGTAAGAGAAACCAAGACATTCTATATGTCTTCATATGTGATCTATTGTGCTGCAAGGATGGGACCATTTCTCGGGTTAATTGTTGAGGGATCAATGGATGATGGCCTAGATCAAAAGAAGGTATGAGAATATTATGAACAATTGGAGTTGAAGACAACAAAGAGACAATTTAAGAAAGTCAGTGATGCATTTTTGTATATTATCATTAATCAGCTTACAAGAGATGTTGGTTTTAGGTTATCACGGGAAGCAATGAAATTTATTCAAGAATGGGGATATTGGTTTATTCAATACCCTAGGTCCACCTATAGTAGACTATTTGGATATGAAAATCACCCCTTCAAACTACCAAGGTGTTGTGGTGATAGGTGGATCTTGATGGAGTTTGCTCGTCAAGCGGCCAAGGTGAATACCAAGTATTCTGCACAACACAAGGTTGGATTCCATTAATTTCCAATGCAATTGGGGTTTTGTTCTTGTTCCTCTTCTATAATGGCTAAGTCAATAAAAAAGGAATTTCAAGCAATAAATTTTAAACTTCATACATCTAGGAAGGAATTTTATTCTAAAAAGAAGATGAATGGTTTACATGCCTCATAGTTTGCCCTTCATTGACCTCTCCTTGAAGACTTCTGGGGAAATTTGCAAGATCAGTTTGCAGTCAGAAGAAGAGGGTATGAGAGCTTAGCCATTCCCTAGATAAAATAATTCAGGGTCAAGGAAGACACACCAAAAGGAACCACTAATGATGGGATCACTCTTGATCCCTGGTACAAAATGGATAGAGTGGCCACCAAGGATTTAGAGCTAGCAAATTGGATGGGGAAGGAGGAAACTAATATCCGTAAAGTTTCACAGGTAGTTGTTAATAGAAGCCTCAAATGGCTTAGTGTTCATCTCAATTAACTAAGGGTTAAGGTTTCAAGGAAAAATGATTCTAGTAGTGAGCCTACTTCCTCCACTGAAATTAGGTAGTACAAGAGGTTAAAGAAAACTGTTAAAGCCACAGAGGAACCTGCTCAAGCAGAAGAAGAAGTATATGTGAAGCAGGTCACTGAATCCTTGGAAAGTCTAAGGTTACTTATCAAGCTACTATTACAAGAGTCATTTCAAGTCTTGGTGCTACCCCCATAGTTTTTGTGTACCTTGGGGAAGGAACTATTGAGGAAGGTCCTTCTACTGTGCCTATGCAAACTGGGGATATCCCTCCAACTGTACTATCAACTTCAAGAGCTATAGTTATTCAAGAAGAAATGCCTCCTCTAATTCATGTAACAGTCACTTGTGCCCTCAAAATTTGAAGAAACTTCACTTTAAGAAGAAAAAGAAGAATGGGAAGAATATCTCAAGAGAGATGAATAAGAAGCTGGAGAATAGGACACTGGGTTCCAGATAGGAAGTCTTTGGGATGAGGCTGCAATGAGTGATATTTTGATTGAGGAGGAACAAAAGAAAATGCTAGAAGCTACTGAAAAAAATGTTTTCAAGGAGATAGATTGTGAAGAAGAAGAACAACGAAAGAAGGATGAAGAGCTAGCTCGGGAAAAGGAGGCTACAAAAGCCCATAAGAGAGTTGAGGAAGAAACTCATGCACGCGAGTTGGAACGATAAGAGAAAGTTGAGCAAGACAAGGCATCAGAAGAGGAAATCCGTACAATGGAGTTAGAACAACAAATATTAAGGGATGAAGAGGAAGCTACACATAAAGAAGAAGAGATTGAAAAGATAGAAGAAATAAGAGCTTAGAATGAGAAAATGGAACAGGAGAATTCACAGAAAGAAAAAGAAGAGTAGGATAAGATTTCTTTTGTGAAAACAATGGAAACAATTTTTTATACACCTCCTTCATCAACACCTCCCAATACTCAATAGGTAATAACTCAGCCAACTACCCCTACTTAGGTTAAGTTGAATCTAGAGAAGAGACAACAGATTTAGGCCTAGCCAGTAACTTGGGGTGAAATTATTAAGGAATTAGACAGAGTGAAGCCTAAGAAGAAACCTCGTACTATACACTCTAGGAGGCTCACTGATGATGGAGACTTGGTAGTGGAAATTTCCACCCTAGTGACTGATAAGGATGACAGGGAGCTGTAGGCTGCAAATTATCAAGTAAGCATTGTCAATTTGGGTGAAAAAACAAGAAATCAACAAATAAATCTCATCGATATCATGGATACACTACCAAATCTAGACTGATCAAAGATAAGAAGACTAAGGATGAGCTCAAGGCTCAGGTGGGGTAGATGAAAAAGTTTTCTAAAATAATTGATTACATCCACTCCTAAACATACAACATCTTCAGAAGTTCCTATATTAAAGAGTCCTCAAATGGTGGATGAGCTGATTGAAATAAAGAGGAAATCACAAATGATGGAGAAATGGATTGAGCTTCTTAAGAAGGACACAAAGGAGTTTTCAATTGTTGGTTCAAAAAAATTTAAAGAGGTAGGTGATCTAGTCAAGTCCTTGGGAGAATATATTAAGTTACAAGGATCTGAAGAGGATAAATATGGAAGGGATATGAAGAAGTTGAGAATATTGAAAAGGGTGCCTAGGGTAGATGTGATTGAATATGCCATTTTGGAAGATCAAGATTTTAGTTAGCTTGATCAATGTATGAATATATTGATCTTCAAAACAAAATTCCTAATTGAGTATAGAAGAATATTGCAACAGGCTTAGCAAGATTTGTTTGCTGAAAGAAAGGTTATTAAAAGGATTTTTGTTGAGTTGATTGGTAAGGAGGTTTCACTAAGTGTTGGTTTGATTTTTTTACAGTAAATGAAAGATCAATGGAATAATAGATTGGAGGAAATGATTAATAAAGGAGATGATGATGAAGGGGTTCTTCTGGATAAGCTTATGGACATTATATTTTATGTACGAGACGGTGCCCGAAATGTTGCTCAACTATAGGATATGTATACCACCACCACCAAAGAGTATGAAAGAGTGATGTTTAGGGTGGAATGGGTAGATGCGCTTGAAGAGGAAATTTTATAGCCAATTTTTAACAATATGGATGATTATTTCAAACATAAGGCATCCAAAGCAGCTAAAATTAGCTAAGTGGCAAGGGAATATTCTATTTTTTAAAAAGGGATAAAAGTCAAACAGTGTCAATCATCTCTAGCCACCCTGTGGACAACAACACCTTTAGATCAATTTTGGGATGAATGGATATATTCAGATCAATTTTGGTAGGCAAAACATTGGGAGTTGTGATTAGCAATGGATAAAGCAGTGATTTCCAGTCAAATTTTGACCAAATTGGCATAAGGCGTAATTCCTAGCTCTAGCAATTTTAGCAAAGATAGGACTCAAACTTAATTGGAAGCGCCCTTATGATTGTGGATCTTGATTTTTGATAGGAGAAATTGATGTTAATTCTTTCTATAAGTTAGATTTTTCTCCTCATTGTAAAGGTTGATAGATTGAAGTTAGATTGGCTACCTAAGACTAGATACAATTTATTTTTATAGCTTTATGCAAGACAGTTGAACAATTTTTATAGTTTTTAATGCAAGTAGTTTATTTTCAGAAGTTGATTAGTTTAACGATAATGTTGATAGACAATGGTTTTTCGTATGCTAGTGGATTTTGCTGTGCATAAATGAATCTTAATTGATGAAAATCAATAGAAGATTCTGAATTTAAAACCATCTATTATGTTATCTATTGTTGATGTTTCTTGTTGTTTATGGATCTGTGAATTTTGGTGACAAGTCTATGATATTTTATGATTGAAACTTTGATTTAAAAAAAAGTGATGATGAATGGTGTTATAAGCATTAAATATACATTATTAATGAACGTGGTTGCGTAATTTTTTTGAATTACTTCATTTTACATTTTTAGTTAATTAGGAAATGCTCATTACAGGAATCACATGTCTAAACTTAAAGAAGTTTGTGCTCACATCCCATTGTTTTAAAGCTTTGATCAATCTTTTTTTGTTTATTTAAAACCCCCATGTTAGATTACTTTGTATTATCTAGTTCGTATCATTCTACCAACAATGGCCCCTTGAATATTATAGTTGTATGGACCATTGAATGATGACATCACAGTTGAGAAGCAACTACACAAACCTTGGAAAATAGGTGGTTTTAGATAAGTTATCTTTTTTAGGAGAAATAGATTAGAAATATTATGTTTAACATTGTTGTGTTACTTTTGACCATCAACACAATGGCTTGGTGTTTATTTTGTTTTAAAAGTGAGGATCCTCAAAGTACTAATTACATATGTTTGTTCTCCTTCAATCAGTTCAAAGTTTGATTGTATGATAGCCGATGTAAGGTTTGGTTGTTGAATCAGAGCGATCAGATGCCAAATGGTCATGTGTGGGGTTCAATTTATCAATTTATCTTGCTTAAATGAGTTTCTTTTTACCACAAACACTTGTCTTGCTTAAGTTTCAAACTAAATGTCTATGTCAAAAGCAACATTTATTTCACAAGGTCTAGTATGTGAAAGTCATGAAACTAGATCCATAGTTTACCTATGTTAACTTTGGGAAGTATGGATTGAGATACAAGTCAAGATATTTAGAAGTCTCTAAGGATAAAAATCCTTAGGACAAGCATCAATATGAAGGCTTTTCAAAGGGTATCCATGCTTAGACCAAAGGGTTTGAAATTTAGAGAAAGATCATTGATGTTTTTTTGTAATTGTTTTGGAACCAAGCAAGTGTTTAACTAACTCACAAGCATCTACAATCCTAGTTCGAGCGAGTACTTATTTCTTAGTAGGCTTACCATCATCC